>JAUTXW010002713.1:0-48240 GCA_030620095.1 Kuschelorhynchus macadamiae | reverse complement strand
AAATATTACGTATTGCTTCTTACTTTCAGGAGCTTACATCTTGTTGGTGATCTCATTACATAATGGTCGTCCGTGGGCATAGTAAAAATAAAGAAAATCCTAATTACTTTCAAAAACATTAATACTCTTATTTAAAATGAAATGAAATAGATATGGCACTACTTAGAAAAACAAATCAGGTACTGGTGAATTTATGATATTTGAATTTTAAAAAGAAAACGAAAAAAAAACTACATAATATTACATTTAAATAGTCGAGTATATATAATCTCAAAAAACTGATCATACTAAATGCTTATTTGTGGAAGTATATTCTATCTTCATCATAGGCATGTTATAAATAAATGATTGGTGTATAAATAAACAGTAATATTCTTGGGTACTTACATATTTTAAATTACATCAAAATAGTAATCCATTTAACAGATTTCCACAATTTTGTCTCGCTGGCTATCAGACAGTAACTATTTATCTAATAAACTGTTTTTCAAGCTGATTTTTTAACTATTTTATTAGGCCGCCATGTCGGATTCATACCAAAATGTTATTACCAGTTCATTTCTATATAACATTGGTGTACATGTAATTGGTGACAATTTTTTTTAACATTTCACCACGTTAGCATTTGTTCCGCCATATTGGATATTTACCAAAATGTTACCGGGTTACATTCTTACATGACCTTTAATGTTTGACCAAAATTTAAAGTCAATCGGGTAAGTAATTTTTTAGCTTGCCCCAGTTTGACAAAGAAAAAGAACGACCTTTGAGGAATTTTTTTCCAAGATAACAAACATTTTTATTCGGGCTGCCATTTGGTACTACAGTTTTACCAGCTCATCTCTATATCACGCTTAATTCTCGCAGAAAATTTGAAATCATTTCACCAGGCCGCCATTTTGTTTTGCCATCTTGTATCCGTACCAAAATAATATCTAAGTAATACTTAATTTTTGTGCAAAATTTGACGTAAATTGTAAAAGTAAAAAAAAGTACTTTTTGGTACTAGTTTTTTTTTAATATTTCACCAGTTACAAAAAACAAGCTTTCCCAATTATTTATAAATTGGGGAAAGAACAAAGGGAAGGGCATCCGATATCCGAAGCAGAATTATAAGTAGAGCATTAATAATAACTTAAAATTAGTAAATCTTCTAAAATAAATATCCTGTAATCTTAACTAGAATTTTATTTTTTTATCGGCAAATCGCGGAATAAGCCGGACCCAGTTCAAAATACGTTTTTATCTAATCTCTGTCTGTTAGTATTTAAAGGAATCTTTAGCCATACTTTTCAAAGTACTTTTGTTTTCCGTGCCAGTTTACCTACTATCATTAATATTCACTATGTCCGCTCCACTGGTTGAAGATTACGATGTCCAGGAAGAATGGGGCAAAATGGAAGGTAAGGGTTCCATAGTCAATTGGTTAATGTTGGTTAAATTTTTCAGTTGAGAGCATAAACCAGAAAAACCAAAGGCGGTCATATTGGAGTGCATTTTTTAAAAGATTGTGCTATAAACAAACACACATTTCATATTGAAAAACTATTTTTTTTTTGGCCTTGACCGTCTTTGGAAAATTTCTTTTTAACTGTTTCTGGTTTTCTAAAATTTGGAATTGAAATACTTGTCCTTAGTCCCTTCTAGAATTTTCCAGTCATTTTAAATTCAAAACGTGGGTGGATTGGATCTCTACGGAAAATAATCTAGTTGGAACAAATCCTGTGATCGTGCGGGCCATACTCAATGGGTCTTTTCTTACCGCTGTAGCCGCACACGAAAGTTATTCTTCATAATTTACAAAATTCTCTAATTCTTGGATCTTGATTGTATTTTTACCAGATGAACAAAGAAAGGGCTAACAAGATGGTTATTAAATATTTCGGCTTGTGCATTTAATGTCTCGGGATATTTGTATCACCCTCACAAAATATCCTGGTATTTTCATTTGACCGGTCTCAGCAGTTATAACGATTTACTTTTCTTTTCATTAAGGTGTTAGGAAAAAATCAGTAAATTCCTTTACCCGGAACTTCCCTTGTTATGAATTATCACTTTTATTGGGAAGGGTGAAGTGTGATCCAAGTTAGTTCAGTACATAGTCACAGTATACAGGGTTCTTCACGCAACCCATTCATTAAAAGTTTTTGATGATGCCATTTAGATAAAAATTTCAAATTTTGGGATTAAGGTAAGGTCAAGGGGTACTTCTTTTGAAATATTTTCAACTTCTTGTTACTTCCTGTTTAACCGGAAGTTGGTATCAACTTGCTTATTTTAAATAGAATACCCTGTATTTTATGATATTTTTGGATTCTACGGAGAATTTTAATGCTATTTTATGTAGCATATCCTATACCTAGGTTCAAGCGTTCTTAAGATACTTGACCTTGAACCAAAAATGAGCCTTCGGGGTACCAAATTTTAAAATCTCATATTTTTGTAAGTTTTGAAGATATAATCTTCATATTTTGCAGACGATCGGTAAATAATCTGAAGTTTCTATTTTTTTTTATTGAATTTGTCTATTTTTATACAGGGTGTCCTAAATTCAGCGGCAAACATTCACATTTTCAAAGCCGCTAAAGTCCGTGTTTTTAAATGGGACACCCTGTAACTTTAGGCACTATCAAATGTAGAATTTAATTTTCTATCGAACTGTATTAAGGTTCCCTATACCTATTCGTAACCATTTTCGAAATAATCAGGTTTTTATTAAACTATCATATGTATTTGCTAAATGCTTACACCTTCCCGTAGTAAGCCATGGAAAACAATTGTTGTGCTTGTCTATTCAACATGACAGCTGATTTGAAACTTTTAAATTAAAATAAAATAACACTCAAAAGCTGATATTCTCAATTTATTTTATATTCGCGGAGAATGTTACAAAATATTGGAGAGAACGTGCCATGTTTTTAATGAAAAACATCTTCATTTATCGCCAATGAACAAGAGAAAATTGAAGAGGATTGAAACGAAATTTTTTCGTTTCGGAAAAGTTAAAGTTATAAAAAATGTAATAAATTGTTTACATTTTTTTTAACCATATCTACTAAGTTCGAGGCTGTTCTAAACTTGTTTTAGTAAACTTAAAAATTATAGCAATCTAACAATCAACAATAAAAAAATAAAATAATAAAATTGAATTATAACAAATGTTCTATATGCTGTCCGTTCATTTGAAGACACATTTCAATTCTTCTTTTTACAGTTGCTGTGGCCTGTTGAATTTGTCCGTTTTTTAATTCGGCAAAAGCTGTTTGTATCCTGTCCAGTTTTGCGTAAATCTTGTTGGTTATTTACTGGGGAAGCATACAAAATTCTACTTTACCTTTGATAAATCCCCATAAATAAGCAGTTTTGCGTGGAAATAAGCTAATGTGTTTATTATGTTATCCTCGGCATTTGTCACTGGTTTCGGAACATTTTTTGTAACTTTAACCTTGCCAAAACGCAAAAAGTTCCTTTCAATCCACTTGAATTTTGAGTTGTTCATTGGCGGCAAATCAGGGTGGCGTTCATTAAACACACGACACGTTCTCTCCAAAATTTTATAACATTCTCCATGAATATAAAATAGATTGAGAATATCAGCGTTTGAGTATTCTTCCATATCGATTTAGAGAAGATTTAGTTTATCACTGACAGCTTTCGATAAATAACTCATACTAATCATCTGTCATATTGGATCTCAATTGTTTTTCCATGGCTCACCATTGGAACATTTAAGCAAATACATATGATATTTTTATAAAACCCAATTTTCGAAAATGGTTACGAATAGGTATAGGGAACCTTAATACAGTTCGATAGAAAATGAGATTCTACATTTGATAGTGCATAAAGTTATAGGGTGACCCATTTAAAAAAACGGATTTTAGCGGCTTTGAAAATGTGACTGTTTGCCGCTGAATTTAGGACACCCTGTATAAAAATAGACAAATTCAATAAAAAAAATAGAAACCTAAGATTATTTACCGACCGTCTGCAAAATATGAAGATTATATCTTCAAAACTTACAAAAATATGAGATTTTAAAATTTGGTACCCCGAAGGCTCATTTTCGGTTCAAGGTCAAATATCTTAAGAACGCTTGAACCTAGGTATAGGACATGCTACATAAAATAGCATTAAAATTCTCCGTAGAATCCAAAAATATCATAAAATACAGGGTGTTCCATTTAAAATAAGCAAGTTGATACCAACTTCCGGTTAAACCGGAAGTGACAGGAAATTGAAAATATTTCAAAAAACAAGTACCCCTTGACCTTACCTTAATCCCAAAATTTGAAATTTGTATCTAAATGGCATCGTCAAAAACTTTTGATGAACGGGTTGGGTGAATAACCCTATATACTGTGACTATGTACTGAACTAACTTTGATCACACTTCACCCTTCTCAATAAAAGTAATAATTCATAACAAGGGAAGTTCCGGGTATATGTGTTACATATACTGTCTCTTCATTTTTATTTTTAACCTGAGGGTTTGCAGCGCCATTTTGTTCCGTCATATTAAATTTCTACCAATATGTTTATCATTTCCTTTCTACCTATGTCACACTTGACTTTTGGGCATAATTTAAAATAAATTCAATAAGTATCCCATATTCACATTTAATTTTTCTGCAAAATTTAAAATCAATCGAACAAGATTTTTTTTGCGTCAATTTTTTAAACATTTTCTTTGGCCGTCATTTTGTTTCGCCATCTTAAATTGAAACTCATATTATTAGTGTTTACCTACTCCGTTGGTCCGCAGATAATCCAGATATTAAGTTTCTGAATGGATTTCATTAACGATCTTCTTGTTGTTATGTTAGAGAGGTATATTCTTTGGCGTTAGGATCCAGTAAAAAAAAACAAAGGCCCTTTTTTACATTGCCGAGGTTTCGCCAATATACTGTTGCATCCTCAGAACACAGGTTTTACATCCTGCATGAAACCCAGATTAGTCTTTACCTACTCCATTGGTCCGCAGATATTTCCTAACCACAAATAATACACCACTCTAACATAACAACAAGAAAATCGTTAACGAAAACCATTTAGAAATTCAATATCTGGAAAATACGAGCCCTAACAACTATATGTTGGAACAAGCAGTTACTTTGGAAATAAAATGCCAGTTTACCGAAATTCATTTATTCTAATTTTTTTTAATTCTAAATATGAAATTAGCAACATTTTTTATGATGTATAGAATTATCTTTACGGTTTAATTATATATTTTATGTTGATTACTATTTAATTAATTGTTTAATATTCAAAAAATGCTGACAACTTAATATTGGAACAAATGGTTTTTAACAAATTAAAACAAAAATTAATAAGGCGTAACGTCGCCCTTAGCTCGAATAACAGCCTGAATTCTATTGGGCATTGTATCAACTAGGCCTTCACAGAATTCAGGGGTGAAATTATCCCATATTTCTTGCAATTTAGCACGTAATTGTGGTAAAGTACGCTGGGGATTATTTCTTAGGTGTTGTTTCATTTTGTGCCACAGTGTCTCTATTGGATTAAGATCCGGGCTGCTAGAGGGATGTGACAAAACCTTAATGTCATGGTCACCCAACCATTTTTTGGTCGACTTAGCCGTATGGCATGAGGCTCCGTCCTGCTGAAAGATAAAACCTCCGGATGGATATAACTTTGTTGCACTTGGTAAAAGCGAATGTTCAAGGATATCTTGGTATTTGGCTGCGTTTACTGTACCTTCAATAAAGTGTAAAGTTCCCAACCCTTTGGCCGACATACAGCCCCACACCATGATGCCCTGTGGAAACTTTACCGTCCTTTTGAGGCAATCCTTTTGGAATGCCTCGCTTTCTGTAATCTCCCACACAGACATCAAATTTGCTTTCGTCGCTATAGATAACTTTGTCCCAGTCATGTTTGGTCCACGAAAGCTTTGATTTAACCCAATTATAACGATTTCTTTTTTTAGAGTTTCCGTCAACAACGGTTTTTCATTTGGTCTACGAGTATAAAGTGAAAAATAGAAAATTTACACCGCAAAGAAGTACCTATCAAACATACCTTATAAACCAAGACCGCTCTTGTGGATATATTTGCGACAGCATTCTCTTGAAATATTCATCCCAGTTTCTCTATTCCACCTTGCAGTTACTTCTCGTAGTGTGTTTCTTCTTCCTGACTTACATATTCTTATTAAATGCCTTACACTCCTTTGAGAAACAACTTTTGGACGGCCTGAGCTTTTACCGCGAACATCAGTACTGGCAGTTTCACCATATTTTTTAATTATATTAAAAACAGTAGTTGTTGCTATCGTCAATTCACTGGAAATTTCACGCATTGTTTTCCCTTTATGGTACTGATGAATAATAATTTCCCGCACTTTTGATTCAGTAGGTTTTCCACGTACCATTATTGCGTGTTTTACTCGTAATAAATCTAACAATACCTACTTACTTTAACTATTAATACTCAAATGACGTTTTAAAATCTTTGTTGACAACACACTTATGTTTTATTTCAAAGCCTCCTTCGCGTCAGAATGATAAAACTCACGAAACGTGAAGAAATGCAAAACATGTTCCAATATTAAGTTGTCAGCATTTTTTGAATATCAAACAATTAATTAAATAGCAATCAACAACAAAATATATAATTAAACCATAAAGATAATTCCCTACATCATAAAACATGTTGATAATTTCATATTTACAATTAAAAAAAATTAGAATAAATAAATTTCGGTAAACTGGCATTTTATTCGAAAAATAACTGCTTGTTCCAACATATAGTTGTTAGGGCTCGTATCTGCAAACCAACGGAATAGGTAAAGACTGATAATATAAGTATCATGCAGGATATAAAATATATGTGTCCTGAGGATGCAACAATAACATTTGTTTTTTTACTAGGTCTTAACCCCAAATAATACACCACTCTAACAAAAACAAGAGGTTCGTTAACGAAAACGATATACCACATTTTGTTATGGCACACAATTTGAAATCAAACCATTAAGCAGTTTTTTTCAGGATTAATTTTTAAATATTCTATTATGCCGCCATTTTGTTCCGCCATCTTGTATGTTCGTACCAAAATTTTACTACTTGATTTCAACATAATACTTTATGTTTTTCCAAAATTTGAGATAAATTGGATGAGTAGTTTTTTAATAATAATTTTTTTAACATTTCACTAGGCCACCATTTTGTTTCGCCATATTGGATTTTTAGCTAAATGTTACCAGGTCATCCCCATATGACCCTTAATTTTTGACTAAAATTTGAAGTCAATCGGATAAGTAGTTTTTCAGCTACGCCGCGAACAGAAAGACATACCGACGAAATTGAGAAAAGATGTTTATAGTCATTTAGGGTCCGTGAAACGTGAAGATCTGAAAAAATCTCGGAGAGTGATTATTTCACGATTACAATACTTCCCTTTTACGAGGGAAGTTAAAAAAAAGCCGGAATTTCCCTCGTTATTAGGAATAGGATTTTTTTACGTTGGTTTTTAACTCTTTGAGGTACGGGAATTCGGCTTAAAAAAAAAACCCTAGCGGTACGAGAAAAAAAACATTTGAAAAATATACAAATTGTGGTGTATTTCTTTCAAATAAGTATATTGGAACACTAATACACATATATAAAAATATACATATACTGCAAAAGTACTTAGATTGGGTGGTTTATTTCTTGCACCACCATACTTTAACAAAATTAAGAATATCGTATATAAATAAACAATATATTCTAAAAACATATTAAGTTTTAGCAATTTGGAAACAAGTTTTGGTTTTTCCTAAACATAATGGCATGGCGCAAACACTGCATTGCCAATTGGTACGAACATCTTTTTTTTTCGAGCTACAATAAGCACATCTTCGACGAGTGGTTCTCATTGGCTGATGTGCACTTTCTGCTCTTCTAACGGCGGTCGATACTGTGGGCTTATGAGAACTAATGGCGACTGATAATTCCGTAGACATGTTTCTTTTGTCTAATTTTTGAACCAATGTTTTGGCAACTAAGCCTTCTGAAACCTGTCTTGAGAAAAATTTTAGCATTTTCTTTATGGTATAGTTTATATATAATAAAGGTATTTGTTATTGCCGTATCCAGAAAAAAAGAATATGCGATGCCACCACTTGTGGCTTTTTCGATCAAGCCCATAATATGATCGCATTTGATCAATTTGTCATAATTATAATCACTAAGTAAAAAAGGGCAAGGAATATGCATCGCAGTGCCATCTTTCTCTTTCCTTTTACTTGAGTAAATCATGGTAATTAGATAACATATGCACGGATTTCTTGTCACGCCATTTCACAGCACTCAATCCACTATCGCTTATAAACCATTCATACTCCCCTCTTTTTAAATTTTTATCATTAGTGAAATTAGGCAAATTTTTTCTGGATACATTTACTGTTCCACATGCATATAGTTTTAAGTCTAAAAGATCACCATTTTTACGGATGAGAAAAAATTGTCAAAATATATTTTGATTTTTTTTTAAATTTGGATTAGCTAATTTCTTAACGACTCGGGTCCCCAAACTTTTTTCTGTTTGATCCCCCGTCTTCCCTGTGTATATATCAAAATTCCAACAATACCCTGTTTCATCCGCTAAAACTCACACTTTGTATCCCCTTTTTATGGGTTTTTTTGGTAAGTATTGTTTTAGCGCCCCTTAAATTTTATCATTGACTCGTCGACGGCGATATTTTCATGGGGCTGTAAGCATGATTGAAAATTAGTTTTAAGGTGATTGAGAAGGGGCCGTACTTTATAAAGTTTATAATAATTGGCTGAGCCACGTGGTGGCATTATGCTGTTGTCATTTAGGTGAAGGTTCGAAAGAATCCAACCAAATCTATGAACTCTCATAAGCTTACTTATGTAGGGATCGTGAAGGTCTGGTGAAGAACTCCAATGATCACGGTAACTTGGGTATTTTTTAATGCCCATAAGAATATTTATACCCAAAATGTCTTGAGAACATGTGTTTGAGTATATGTTTACCCTTGGTTTGAAATGTTTGCTCTGCATAGAGATTAGTTTGAAACACAATATCAGTCAAAAGTTCGTCGGTAAAAAAAAGATTAAACGCCTCATAAGGATTTAGGCTAGCACGATCTCGAATTGAAACAGACCGACATCCGAAGTGAATGGATCAGAGTCTTCATAGTCAAACGCATTTATTCCAAGTAGTGACCAAACTTTTTTCCATCGTTTTGCTAGAGTAAATAGCGGTACTAAATCCTCTGCATCCCATTCATCTGAAGAGGAAGGCTCGTCTTCTTCATACTCAGACACCACAATTTCGGCAACCTCGGGATGATCAAACATAGCAGCTGAAGAACAGCCTTCACTTTCTGACTCGTCACCATCAGCCTCCGAGTCACAATCGGAAGGGATTGAGGCACAATCATTTTCGATTGCATCTTTTCATTAGAGTTCATTTTCTGTCATGCCTATCAAATTGAAAGTTTTTTCATGTTTCCAACTGTACGGTGGTACAGTTTTTAAACACTTTTCAAATATCACAAACATCTAACATGTATATTAACTCACCTTTATAGTTGGTTTTTACCATAAATAAAGCCACTTTTGAATAAAACAACACTTTTCTCATAAAAACAATAACCTCAAATAACTACGGAGCACGTGAAACGTAAATAACCACACAAAATCGTGAACGCAACCGCCAACGTTTCAGGAATTTGCGTCAGGCGATGGATCATAAGCCAATCAAATGCGGGACGGTTATTAAACCGACATACACAACAAAAATAACTTTGATTTAAGTGGTACGTTTCATCAACCACCATGCTGGAAAGGTCAGCAAAAGGTGGTTCAAATTGTCGACCAAGGTACTTCAAAGAGTTAAGTAGTAGTAATTTTTTAAACAATTCACTAGGCCATGCCACCATCTTGTTCCGCTATGTTGGATTTTTTCTTTAACTACTAAATGATTACATCTTAATAAAAAAAGAATTAATAACAAGGAAATTTATCAATTTTTATATTTTATTTCAAAGCTTTTAATAGGCCGCCATTTTGTTCCTCCATATTGGATTTTACCAGTTTCTATTTATGCCAAGACTCTATTTTTCAGGTAAAGTTTTAGAATAAATAGAGTTGTTTACACAGATAATTTTATCAGAATTTTAATGGGTTGCTATGTTGAATTTTTACCAAAATGTTACCACGTCGTCCACATATAGCCGTTAATGTTTGACCAAAACTTTGAAGTCAATCGGTAAGTAATTTTAGCTGTGTCGCCAAAACAGACAGATTGACGGAATTGAGAAAACATGTTTTTTTGGCATCCAGCAGGGTCCCTGAAAGGGAAGATCTGAAAGTCTCGGAGAGTGATTTTTTGAAATTCCGTCGATCTACCTGAATAAGTGCCCATCGGTCTGTATGTCTGTCATTTCGCCGCATCGCTAAAAAACTCCTTACCAGATTTACTTTAAATGTTGATCAAAAATTAAGGGTTATTTGGATGCCATAAGGGTAACATTTTGGTAAAAATCGAATATGACGGAACAAAATGGTGGCTTAAAAAAGTGCTAATCCATTTATCTTAAGTTCTGCACAAAAAGAAATGAACTGGTAAAATTTTATCAATACTCTATAGCAAAATCAAATAGCGGCCTAATCAAAGGTTTAAAAAATTGGTAAAATTCTCTATCCTGGAATAAAGACCTTTTTGTTATGAAGAAAAATAATATATGTCCTAATACTGGAACCTGTGGTGGAAGATAAATCAAAATACAAGAGTTCTAACCACACTACACCACAACTTGTTACGTTTGGGACGCGCGTTTCGCTAACCAAGTTAGCATCATCAGCAGATGGTATAACTGTGTATTTATTCTGCAAAAAAATCCTACTAACAAATTTTTTGACAATTTCAGATTGTATTGAAGTTTTAAGAACACAATTTTATCAACATAATGAAATAATAATGATAAGGTCTTTTATGTAAAAAGGACGAAGAATATGTCAAAAGTAGCTCGTTTTGTGAGAGCACTCACGTGGTTTTAAAGCAGTTTTTTAATGCTTACAGGAAGCTCACTCCAAGAGCTACGACTCCGCTGAAGAAGAACAGAAGCGTTTCGAAATCTTCGAAAAGAACGCCAAAGCGATCCAGGAACACAACAGGAAATTCGAGGCCGGAGAGGAGTCCTACAGCAAGGCCCTGAACAGTTTCGCAGACCTCAACCCAGACGAGCTGCCAAAGGGTGGATTGATGGCGCGTCGCTAGGGTGGAAAGACCGCCGCCAGACGGTTTTTCCAATGCCACTGGAGTATATTACTTCTTTATAATATGTTTTAGTTATGATAAAGTATATATTTGCTTGATTCAAATCGATATCAAGTGTGTTTGTAATTGATAAGCGTTCTGTTTGGGAATTAAAAACCACTTCAAATGTAGCTCGAAATCTAAACGAAAGATGTTCTTTTTTTATGTTTGATAAATAACATGTTTTTTATAGAATGGAAATAAATAATATTTTTTGTATGTATTAAGTCGTTTAATTTTTACTTACTTCCTTAATATAAAAGTATTCTTAACAAGAAAAATCAACTACCCAGCTCTTTACGATTCAGGAAACCTAAATTCTGGAAAGTTCCGTTTTTTTTTGTGGGTTTGCAGTTTATTTACGGTATAGTTCAAAAACAAAAAGTACTTATTGCGCTGATATACATGCAATCTTTAAATTTTGCTAAAAAATGAAATGAAGAAGAGACTAAGTACCTTATAGATTTGTGCTATCTTATTTTCGTCTCCAATACACAACATATGATTCCTACCAATATAAAATATGTTTGGTCTTTTGTCAACTCTATGAGAGCAAACCAAGAAATCCCTAAAAGCATGGAATATAATAATGATGTAAACGGATCCCCTGAATCCATTGTAGAAGCTTTTGCCCACCACTTTGAATCATACTACACAGACCACCCAAGTAGCACATATAATCATATATGCGCTAAAATGCTGTGACATTGGCCAATATCCTTGGCGAATTAGCTAAAATTGCTAGCCAAAATAACAGTTCTATTACAGTATAAAGACGGAAATATGACTAAAGTGGGGAATAATAATTTGGTCATAATGGGGTAAAAATGGCCAATTGGCAATTATACGACCCCCTCTTTTGATTTTATGGTTGGGTTTATTAGCTACTTTTTGACTTTAAAATCGAGCTTTTTTAGCTGAATTCTGTGTGATTGTTTTTTAACCGAAATTTGAGTAACATTTTTTTCCGAAACTTACCTAAATAATTTCTTATTTTTTGCCTTTTCTTCATTTATTTGATAAATCATCAATTGTTTCAAATTATGTAGAATAATATTAACAGAGCCAATCAGTGTAAGAATTTATGAGCCAAGAGGAAATGCAAAGATAACAAATCATGGTTTGACGGTTGGTAGGAACAAAAAACACTTGCGCAGGAACTTTTACTGTTAAAAGAATCTAAGATACGCATGTTAAACACACAAATATTTCGATTTCTTCAATTTTTTTTTAGTTTGAAAATGTATTTTACTACGAAAATTAATTAAAGGGTTCATAACGCAAAAAAAAACATCCATGAAAATACGTATTTATAGATAGAAAGAATATGTTTGTTTAAAGTGGTCAAGTAATGGCTTCTAGGAAATTAGTTTAATTTTAATTTCAATCATGGCGGGTCATAAAAAGCTTTGGGCTATTTGTTAAGCAAATATTCCTTAAAATCGGCCACTTTGTAAGCAAATATTTATCAAATGGCAATAATTTTCAACTGTAGCCAAAATGTGGCAACATTTACTAACATTTTGCCAATAAAGATGCCTACTTGGTTTGCCTTTAGTACTCGCTAAAAAATGGCTAATTTAAGACCCAGAAGCCGGCGTAACAAAATTAAACGACGATTACCCCAATACCGTTTTTCTATAATATGCGGTGGAATATTTAATCTTTTTATTAGACATTTCGTATGGTAAATAATTTATATTTTTTTTCTTTTATATCTTCAGTTTGGTTAAGTATAGTTTTATAGGTTATAAAGCTAAATTTGAAAATGTGGCATATTTTGGCAATATTATAGCAAAAATAAGCCAAATAAAATTATCCAATTTTAGTTTAATTTTGAAACAAAAATATGATAATAAAAACCATATTTTTCCTCTCAATTTTTGTTATCTAAAATGTCATAGTTGGAATTTGGGAAAAATGCCTATTTATTATATATATTCTGACCTCGATTTCTATTGATTAAAAATGCCATATTTTGGCATTTTAAACAGCTATGCTTACTATAATTTAACTTCAATACTTACTAGAATATATACGGTTATGTTGTGGCAATAAAATTGACAGATATTTCTACTTTTTGGCCATGCAATATTACAAGAAAATAGTTGGAGGTTTAATTACCCCATAAAAGATATTTTTTGGCCAAGTAATTATGCTATAGTTTATCTACATTAAAAACTGCTACTTTTGGAGTCAAAAAATCTGATTTGAAGCGAGCTTTCATGGCTAGAAAACAAACCAAGAATCATTTGCCAAAATTTGTATGTGTCTTTTATGGCTAACTTTAGACAAAAAAGCTCATCAGCAACTTTGCGCTACTTGGGCACACATATCTGAAAACATTTCAAAACCATCTTGATGAAATAGATAATTTTCTTACTTTTCACAACTTTACAGAAGAAGACATTTTGAGGAAAATTGACTCCGTTGATAAGAACAAGAGCTCAGGTCCGAATGATTTGCCTCATATATTTATAAAAGGTTGTGCATTGTCTTTGATCAAACTTCTATCCATGGTTTTTCGAAGATCTTTTAATACAGCTCAATTTACAACATATTGGAAGGAGTCTACTCTTTAGCCAATTTTTAAATCTGGTTCAAGGACAGATATCAAGAACTACAGAGGCACTTCCCTACTGTCTGTATTTCCTAAAATATTTGAAGCCGTATTGACAGATGAACTTTTTGAGTCATAAACATCATTTGACTCCAGAACAGCACGGGCTTTTTAAAGGACGATCAACGGCTAAATTGATGCGGTGTATACTGACATATCTAAGGCATTTGATAGTGTTTGGTCATAACTTACTTCTAGAGAAATTAAGAATTTACGGAATGGATGGTACAGGGTTTTTTTTTATATATTGCCACCCCCCTTATCTTTTTTATTTGACATTTTAGAAAAATGTGTCCCAAATAAAAGTTTAATGGTTTCAAATGAATTTTTATGAAAACATTTTTTTTCATATACAGGGTGTTACAGAAAGTCTGGGCGTGGTCCAAGTTTCTTATTTCAAATAGGTACCCCATTTTTTTATTGAATTTTCGGATTCTCCTGAGAATTTTACACATTTTTTATAAGGGATATTCTATACTTAAATCTAAAGCCTAAAGAGATATTGTTATTTTTTGAAAACTATTATGTAAAACAGGTAAACATTTTTCTGGTCGTAAACTGGTCATTGACGGTGACTGTTTTACTGTTTGGTAGACTTTCTGTCAATTTCTGGATAAAATGTCACATTTCCGATGAGGAAAAATCCGACAACCTTCGCATAGCTTATGAGAATAACGAAAATACACAGGCAACCAGAACAGAAATCACCATCTTCCAACGAATCGCCATCTAAACAAACATTTTTTGAAATATCAGACGTGGATTTTTTTCCTTCTACGGGGTATTCCAAAAACATCGAATTTTGGAAATATGCATATGAATCTAATTAAGGCAACACATGTTTTTAAAAAATATATGTATAATATTAACGAAAACAGAAAAGAATATTTTAAAAACTACACACAGCGTCAAAAAACTTGGACCCCTTCATAAGTCGCATTGCAAATAAGCTTTCCTCAAGACCGCTTATCTTCAGTAATAAATGAACCAACGAAGTGATTGAAAAATGATTATGTCAACGAATAGCGGGACTACCACTTTTAGTTAACTGAGCCATGATATTGTAATCAGCAAGCTAATAAGGAGAGTTTAATTTTTTTCTTCCAGACCTCCCATTTAATTTGCATTAGGTCCTGTGTTGAGAAACTTTTAAACACTCTGTAGAGCGTTCTAATTACAATAGAATATTTCATGTGGCTAAAAGTGGCAGCCCTGCTATTCGTTAACATACACTTTTTTTAATCACATGGTTGGATCATTTATTACTCAAAATACAAGGTCTTGAAACAGAGCATTTTTGCATTGCGTCTTATGAAGGGGTCCAAGTTTTTTGACGCTGTGTTTATTACAAAAAACTACATATTATCAAATAATTGAATAATGAAATGAAATATAAATATTATAATTGCTGAATATGTCCACCATTCATTTCAATACAATTTGTATAATCTGCTTCGATTTTATTAATCGCATTAATAATGAATTGTGAATGATTATTGTTTAAATCCTCAATGGCTTCAATTATTCTCCTTCTTAACACCTATATATCTTCCGTGGGAGTTTCATATATTTTATTCTGCAAAAATCCCCACAGAAAAGAGTCAAGAGGTGTTAAGTCGGGACTATTGGGCGGCCACCGAATCGGTCCAGTCCGACCAATCCACGTTTCAAAATTTTGATTTAAAAAATTTAGGACCGCAAAAACATTGTGTGGTGGGGCTCCATCTTGTTGCCAAATAATTTGGTTGTATTGACGGAGGGGTAAGTCATCCAAAATAGGTTCCAGATCATTATTTAATAAATTTAGATATTTTTCTCCATTTAAAGATCCATCAATGAAAATCGGTCCAATAATTTTGTTGTGAAGGAGCCCGCACCACACATTTAAAGTTTTTGGACCTTGGGTTTTAATTTCACGCATGGCCCGAGGGTTTTCCGTTGCCCAAAATCTAACATTTTTCCGGTTGTGAATCCCGGCAGTACTAAAGGCGCATTCATCTGACCATAAAACTTTGTTTTATTGTTATCTTCATCTTTCATTAGCAACATTTCCTGGCAAAACATGGTTCGTTGGTTTTTCTGATCTTCAGTTAATTTCTGGACGGGTAAAATTTTGTATGGGAAATATCCATGCTTTTTTAATGTCGAATAAATTTTGAAAATAGATTTATTAAAAAAAATTGATGCGTCTTTTAAGGCTGCATTTGGATTTTCTGAAAATAAATAATATTTGCGTAAGTTACTTTATATCCTGTGGGTAATTTCTATTAACCTACCTTGAAAAAATAATAAAATATTTAATTCCTCCTCCTCATTAATAACCGCAGTACGTTTTTTTCTTTTTAACAGTCATTCGATTTCGAAAGCCAAGTTCAATATTTTTGAAAGTTTTTCGAGATGGAATAGCTCGCATGGGGAAAAGCCGCTGATATTCTCTTCTTGCCGCGCAAGCATTATTATTATTCTTGTAGAAAATGCGAAGAATATCACATCTTTCTTCGTCAGTGTAATGCATCTTTTCAATGAATTGACAGAACGACAGATCACCGTCAATGACCAGTTTACGACCAGAAAAATGTTTACCTGTTTTACATAATAGTTTTCAAAAAATAACAATATCTCTTTAGGCTTTAGATTTAAGTATAGAATATCCCTTATAAAAAAATGTGTAAAATTCTCAGGAGAATCCGAAAATTCAATAAAAAAATGGGGTACCTATTTGAAATAAGAAACTTGGACCACGCCCAGACTTTCTGTAACACCCTGTATATGAAAAAAAATGTTTTCATAAAAATACATTTGAAACCATTAAACTTTTATTTGGGACACATTTTTCTAAAATGTCAAATAAAAAAGATAAGGGGGGTGGCAATATATAAAAATAAACCCTGTACATATCTAAATTTAAACAGGTCCTAGTTAATCAATGTAAAGCAGTATATTAAGATAAATGGTGTAACATCCAGACAAATCAAAGTTAAATCTGGAGTACCACAAGGTTCTCACTTAGGGCCAATATTGTTTTTGCTTTTTGTCAACGTTGTCGTCAGGATTTTTAAAAAGTGAAAAGACTTTTGTATGCAGACGACCTCAAGTTCTATTCCGTTTGTAATTCCGAGGAAGACTGTGAAATGTAGTGCAAAAACAACCACCTCAATCTCAGGGCAGGCAAACGTGTGATTACTTATTGATAGATCCTATTATTAATTTTATTGTAGCCTTTAACATTTGGAGAGAGATCTCTGTAGAGTACTGAATCATAAATAAATAAAATATAATCTCATCAGATATTGGTACAAATCTAGTGTAGCCGAATATTCACTATTCAACGACACTTAAACATGTTAAAATTATTTTTCTTAAATTTGTTAGTTTCTCTATTTGTAATTTTAAGGGGTCAGTGCGGAAATTCTCTTCAACTATTTTACAAATTTATATTTCCCCCTGTGACAAAAAAAAAAAACAATTACCCTAGTAGGTAATGCAAAAAAAATCATTAGTCAGGCGTGATTTTTTATTTCCATCGTAAAAAGTATTTTAAACGTAAAAAAATCACCCTTCCAGGTTTTTACAGATCTCAGATGTTTAGGGTCCCTAGAAGCCAAGAAACATGTTTTCTCAATTCCTTCAACCTGTCGGTCTACCAATATGCGGCATAACTCAAAAACTACTTATCCAATTATCTTCAAATTTTGCTCCAAAATTAAGGGTCATGAGAGGAGGATGAAATAGTTGGCAGAACAAAATGGGGGCCCACAGTTTAACCAGCTTATGGCAACCGCTGGACATTGACTTTTGTGTTCATAATTTTATTTATATTTGTGCAATTAAAATAATTATGGACCAGTTGTTATATGGATGACTAAGGAAAAGAAAGGTAGCGATATTTTTGGATTACATTTACAAAATACAAAATTAGATGCCTTAACATGGGATGAATTAAACAAAGTTTAGTTAATTAACGCCGTGGCAGGACACTGTTCCCCATCTTATTACTACTAGTTAACACAATATTAATTATTACATAGTGGTTTATTTGAGGCAAAAAACCCATATCCACTTCCAGTAATTTTCCAGTATTTGCGAAAAACTGTTGTAACTCTATCATAGGTTTAATAGCTGTAATTTGGCTTTGAATTATTCTTACCAACTGATAATATATAAATAAGCAAAGAAAATAAACGACAAATGTGTGAAAAAGATAAAACGTAGCTTTAAAATTTGGATATAGAACCATTTGCTGTAACAAAATGGATAAAGGAACTTTTGCTCCATCAACATGAATATATGGGCTGTTTTGACACAATAATACACTTAGACAGAACGAACAAAATAACCTTTATTTTCAAAATTAAAAATCATTACTGTCTACAAAAAACAAAACTAAAAGTCTTTCTGTAATTAAACAACACACATTTTAGAAAACAAATATGCTTGGAACCATTACACTCGATCAGCAAGTTGCTCGTTTGCATGCCCTTCACAAAACACATCTTCTTCTACATCTTCTTCAGTTTCGTTAACTGCGATGTTGCTAGCTAACACATTTTTATAGAAAGAACATTCTTCCATTGTCTCCCATGTTTCGCCAAAGTGCTTTTTCAAAAGGTTTTTAACGTCTTGAATTTTGGCTGATTTTAATGCAACTCCCATCGGTATTTCATCTGGCAACCCGATTAACTTTATTTTAACACCATTTTTTACAACCAATTTACCATTGTTTAAATCGCTGTTGTAAGATGTTTCTCCTCTAACCAATATATTCTGTTGTTTAGATTTAGTGAGAATAAAACGTTTTGCTTCATTAAACTTAAAGTGCCAAGATGTAGTTTTTTTTGTAGTAAGTCCCAACTAAAGCTTTCCAGTCGTATACCTTCAAGTCAGTACCCATTTTAAAAATAGTAGAATGCTCTGAAAAAATTGTTTCATATTCTGTTGGTTGTAGTATTACTGGTATTTTACGCAGTTTCTTCTAAATGGAAGCAAACACACGGTCTGCTGGCAAAAAAGAGTGTCCAGTAATGAGGAAAATCATGTGTATTTCCTGAAGGTTAGGAGGTGCGACTCGTGCCAAGAAGTAGCTCAGCATCCCAATCATAATTGAATTACGGTTTTGCCCACCGCATTTCAGCACACAATCTTAATCGTTGAGTAGGATGTCAAATCAAGTTGATGAAACACCGCTGACGCAATTTCATTAGCACCCTTTTTGTGTTCATGCTCCATCCAAGAATAACAATATACATTTTCCGAAGTCAAGCAGTCTTTTGAGGTACCCTTTACAATGGTGAAGTTGTATATGTACATTTGCCTGCTATAGTAGGCAGTTTGATCTTGAACCTTTGGTAAAACCAGATTCTTTGACAGTCAAAACTTAGTGTTAAGTTGTTGGTTTTCTTGAAGTTTTTTGAAAAACGCCTTGTATCGCATTTTGTGAAATTGAAGTTCAGTAATCAACTTATTTTTATCAAAAATTGGTCTCTTTTTGGATCCTACTTTTGATTTCTATACATTTAGAACATGAATCCGTGGTAGGCGTGCCAAAACCAATGTTGTATTCATCGTAAAAATTTTTTGAAAGAACGTTTTTTTCGACTTCAGTGATTCATCACTCTGTTCAATGTTGTACATGCGATATAATTTGCTAATACTTAAATTTCCTGACAAATAACTCCGATGAACGGATTTCCCTCGGGAGTAGTGGCTTTCACAGCATTTTAGTTTTTCTATAAATTCTTTAATAACGACCCTTTTCTTGTCATAAAGGGGGTTTGGCTTCGCCCCACCTCTCCTATCTACTGGCATTCTACCAGTATTTAAAAATTTTCTAGCCAAACCCTGAATTCTCTTTCGTTATTTGGAGGACATTGATGAAGGTTTGCTGACACACACGTAGAAAATTATCAGTACCGAAAACTCGAATGTAGTAATTTGTACTAACCTTCTTTGTAGAGGTAGCTTTTTTCTTAGGACGTGGTATATATAATCAGTTGTGACCTTCACGTGTTTGATGATGAACGCATCCTGGGAGTTTTTTCGCGCGTTGGAAAAAGTTGTCATGGAATTCTTTAATATCTCTCATTGTTAACTTCCTGCATTTGTAAGACTTATTGAAGTGGTCGCAACAAGGGTATCGTGGTGGACCAGGAGGATCATATTTGTAACAACAAAAAAGCCTGATATTTGCAAAAGAATATCGCAATATTTTAGGCTGTGGTAATAATGCAGTTTACTGACTTTTGCCAAAAATTGTTAAAAAATATTTAAAGGTAATAACAAAATTTCAATCCCCTAAGCAATAAATAACCGGCGGAACAACAATAATTTCTTCATATTCTTATCCCTAATTTGTTGCTGTTGGCCGTCAACATATTGTTCAACATGAAAATCAAAAACAAACAAACAATAAATCATTAACCATAGTGATAAAATAATACAAGCCCACTAATATCATGACTGTGATAACGTACCTTTAGATTTTGCAACATTCCTTTTCCATTTACTACGATCCCAGGAGTCCGCCTAGCTTTTCCACCGAGATGGTGTAATACTCTCGTTCATAAAATCACTAAACTAAACTAATTTTACCACAATCGAACACTTTAAAAGAGTTAAATTTATATAAGTTAAATAATAGTTCTTTAACTAAAATAAACATTAAAAAGACTCTTGTTGCTAAATGTAAACAAATATTAAGCACTTTGAACGACGGTTGCAGTTGCACGTAGTTTCTAGTGATTTGATTGGCTCGTTGGATATAGGCCTATTTGACACGTTTATGCTTGTAAATATGGAACCCTTTGCCGCGAAACCAGATATTTCATTGTATTTTTCTACGGGATAAAGGCCTCTTTAGCACACCAACAATTAATCAGTATATTCGTCGAGTGACACAGATTTTAAAACAGCCTTTTAACTCACTTTTCACCAAAAATGGATATAGGCCCTTTTGGGGTGACACGCCTCATTTAAAAAAACTTTGGCTTTTTAATGTTTCCAAATCTTATTAGAGAGTTACTGATACATATGTTTCGGCTTTTTAGGCCTTTCTCAAGGATGCTTTAGTGAATACTAAACTAAAAATGAGCTATATCTAATGGTGTGCATATCGCAATTGTAGTTTTATTGCCTATCTATTTAAAATGGGATTTTTTACATTTATATTATAGGTACTTAGAAGGCTGTCTATTATTGGGGTAATTTGAAATTTTGTTGTCATTCATTGAAAGTTTCCTTGATAAAGATTTTTAAATTTCAAGTTGTTCTAAAAGATCCAAACGTTTACCTTTATTTTCTTGATGTAATAACATTACATTATCGGTGTCATTAAAATGGTTGTTTTCTATGCAATGAGTAGATAATCCTGAATTTTTAACATTATATAAAATAGAGTTACGGTGTTATTTTACTCTTGTTTGGAAATTTCTACTCATTTGCTCAATATAGACAGCTTGACAGTCCTTACATTTAACTTTGTACACACCAGATTTATTAGACTGACAAAGTTTTTCCTTATTATTTATTAAAACACTAACCCAAACCTACCTAAATTTAGTTTATTTACAGAAATTGTGTTGCAACCTAATCTATTAAGCTTATTTGATATTTTGTCACTATAATTGGGAATATAATTTAAAAATCTAAAATTTTTGGTTAATTGAGGCGTGACACTATAAAACTGTCTTCTAAGAATTTTGCCTTTTTTATTCTTTATCATGTTATCTATTATTATTATTAACTCGTTATTATAGTCTTCTTTACTTAAGAGAAAGGTTAATAGCCTATGTACGAAACTACGAAAAGGTGACATTTTCATTCTCCAAGACTGTTTAGAATGGTTATGAATAACTGTGTCTGTTGTTGTTGGTTTTCTGTATATGTTAAATTTAAGTTGTTTATTGATTCTTTTTATAGTTATATCTAAAAATTTCGTTGTTATCTTCTAATTCCATTGTAAACTGAATTTTTGGATTAATTGTATTTAGAAAATCTAAAAATTGGGATAGTCTCCTTTCTGTACTATCCCATATACAGAAAACATCATCGACATAACGAGTCCAATAGATAACATGTGATTTTAAATTGTTATTGCTATAGTTGGCGCATTACCTTTCTGGAATGACGTCATTTTTGGTTATTTTTGTTTCATTTATGTTAACTGACAGTGACAAAAACATTTTGAAAAAACTCATTGTCGTTTCTTTACAACAGTCAATGCCGGTTTTGGTTATGTGTCTTTCAGAATATATTCGTCAAAATTTACATTGATTTGTTGTGATTCTTTTTAAACTTTTGCAAGATGCCGCGAAGATATAATCAGCAATCACAGCTAATAGTTTTGAATATCTTGGCTTTTTTTCAATTGGAAAAAGAGCAAGCTAAAAATGGAATCCTTCCGCAAACGGATAATATAATTGAACGAGCTTCAAATGCAACAAAACTTAGCCATACAACAATCATAAATATTAAGAAAAGAGGAATAACGAGCGATGAATCCTTTACCTCCAGAATGTCTCAAAAGCAAAAAGAGGTAAAAACAAAAATTACAGATTACTTAAAGAACAAAATAAGAGATACGATCTACTGCATGTATGCGAAAAATGAATATGTTACAATGCAGACTTTGCTTAAAAAACTAAAAGAGATAAATGAATATTTTAATTTTTCCATCACCTCGCTAAGAAAATACGTAAAAAGTATTGGTTTTAAGTGGAAGAAATCAAATAATAGAAAATACCTGATGGATTTGCCCCACATCGTCCACAAGAGAATCAATTTCTTGAGGGAATATGTCAAAAATCAAAATCTAGGACAAGATGCTTATACCACCGTATTTATTGATGAGACTTGGATTTTTAGTAAAGGTTCGTTTAGAAACAGCTGGCAGGATAACACTATGTCTACAAGTTTTAAAAAAGCTAGTGAAGGTCATCGATATATTGTAGTTCACGCTGGATCAAAGGAAGGATTTATTAAGGGGGCCAGTTTAATATTTAAAAGTGGACTAAAAAGCGGATATTATCATGACAATATGAACAAGCAAAATTTTGAAAATTGGTTTAAAAATCAGCTGGTACCAAATCTTCCTCCAAAAAGTTTGATAGTGATGGACAACGCAAGCTATCATTCCGGCCTTTTAGAGGATATTCCAAGAAAATCATGGACAATGCAGAGATTGATTGGATGGTTAAAAGAAAAGAACATTGACTTCCCAGAGAGGGCCATGAAGGATGAAATATGGAGCATTATAGAAAAAAATTGTAACATTGAAAAAACATTCTACCTTGACGAATATGTGAAACCTTTGGGCCACAAAATACTAAGACTTCCTCCATACCATTGTCAATTTAATGCTATTGAAATGGTATGGTCTGAGTGTAAGAGGAAATACGACCAATACATTGCTAGTCTGAAGGGGACACCATCGGAAGTTTTGGCCATGTGGGAAAAAGCGATAAATGAAGTATCTTCAGAGCATTGGAAAAATTATGTCAGCCACACAGAAAGGGTAATCCAAGAAGCTTGGAAGACAATACAGATATGTGATGCTTCAGACATTGCGCCACTTGTAATTAGTACCGACGAAGACAGCAGTGACGATGAAGAATTTAGTTCTGATTCTGAAGACAGTGAAGGGGAGTAGTTTTTATTTTTAAAGTTAGTTAGTTATACATTAATTTCTCTCTTTTAGTTTTTAAAGCAAAGTCTGCATTGTAACATATTCATTTTTAGCATACACGCAATAGATCATATCTCTTATTTTGTTCTTTAAGTAATCTGTGATTTTTGTTTTTACCTCTTTTTGTTTTTGAAACATTCTGGAGGTAAAGGATTCATCGTTCGTTATTCCCCTTTTCTTAATATTTTTTCAGTATTGTCTGTAATTGAGAATTAAAATAATTTTGATGAAAATGGGTAACTGGCGTCAATTTATTACATTGCAAACAAAGAATAAGACTAAGATGAAAGAATTTATATTAGTAAAGTCTTATTTGCAAAATAATTTTAGTTTTTGAAGTTATAATAGTTATTTTTGTATTAAGTGTGCAAAATGAGGGTTTTTTTATGGCAATGAGAGTGTTAATTTTTTGCCAGCCATTTTCGACAAGTTGCAGCGCTTTCTGTACAGAAAATGCCAATTTTAAATTCGCTTTAGCCAGTGCTGAACGCACCCCTCCTATCTACATCACTGCATACGTTTAGGTTAGGAATCATCGCTGAAATATATATAATATAAGAAATACGTTATTTGAAACCAGCGTGACGTCATTCCAGAAAGGTAATGCGCCAACTATATTAAATATTAATTCCTCAAAATGATACATAAATATTTATATAAACCGCAAATTCAATTGATTGTATTAATTATTACATATTATTAATAACAAATAAAGCATACTACTAACCACGTAAAAAATATGCTCAATATACAGGATGTTTTAAACTCGTTGGCCTATTACAAGTTTTTGATGAACGGAAGGAATAAAGCTTTACAAATTTTGACTGTTTTGATAAGGAGCCGCGATTTAGCTCTCAAAATACTTTCGTAGTTGCAGTGTTGCCAGATCTACTGGTAAGTGACATCAACTTAAATGATTTTAAATGGAACACCTTGTATTTTTTATACTAATTTTGGAACCTAAAGAAAAATTCCAATTATATTTCATGTAGTAAGTAGAGCGTGGAGGTCACTTCCAGCACTTGTTCAGTTTTTAAGGGCTTTTCAATGATCCTCTACAAAACATACAAGGTTGCCATTTAAAGATAAAAAGTGGGGGTTAGAGGATTAAAGACGAATGCCTCAATTTATAATAAAAAACTAGGTATAAACCTAAATTAATATACCTGTATAAGCTTTTTCGCTAAAACTTGGAACCTACTCATTAAAGAAATATTAATTTTATGTGTGACTTCTAGGTAATCTTGTATATAGAACATAACCTACAAATGGCGCAATTCGAATTTGTCGCCAAAAAAAATTTACACATCAGGGTTTTGACCACTTTCATGGCCTTACTTCACATTCACTTTTAGATACTAACGTAGCCCTGCGTTACGTATACGCAGTGATTGTGAGGTATAAAAATAGGCACACCACAAAAGTTAGATATGGTGAATAATAAGCGTGTAATCTTCCAAGAAACCACTTATTAATTATGAGATCACACACGTTTATTTTTGGCTGTTGATACCCTGAAAATCCATGTTTTTTAAGTACTTTTAAAGGTTTATATCTGATAACGTCTTATGACATATTATTTCAAATATAGTATTTATATTTTGATCATCAATGTACTTTTTACAGAATATTAGTCAATGTAAACATGGATATTTGCTTTTACCCAATTTCAAAACTGTTTTAAAAACAAGACTATTTGATAACATAAGTTTGTTATACAAAGTTATCAACTTATCAAGATTAAAATTAAATTTATAATTATTTTTAGGTCATTGTGTATTTAATATCCTATATTATTGAATAGTAATGGCATATCGGAATAATCATACGAAGAAATTATTAAATTCTAAATGTATACTGAAAAAAAAAAACAATCTGTTAATGCCAAGATGCTTTACTGAGTTAAAATACTTGGGTAAACATCACATATTTATCACAGATAACGGTGAAACTATCACAAATGCAGTTACGTGCTTGATTCCTGTGCCACTCTTCAGTTCACGTTTACGATTAGCTTCCTGCAAAATACTTTCGTAGTTGTAGTGTTGCCAGATCTACTGGTAAGTGACATCAACTTAAATGATTTTAAATGGAACACCTTGTATTTTGTATACTAATTTTGGAACCTAAGGAAAAATTCCAATTATATTTCATGTAGTAAGTAAAGCGTGGAGGTCACTTCCAGCACTTGTTCAGTTTTTAAGGGCTTTTCAATGATCCTCTACAAAACATACAAGGTTGCCATTTAAAGATAAAAAGTGGGGGTTAGAGGATTAAAGACGAATGCCTCAATTTATAATAAAAAACTAGGTATAAACCTAAATTAATATACCTGTATAAGCTTTTTCGCTAAAACTTGGAACCTACTCATTAAAGAAATATTAATTTTATGTGTGACTTCTAGGTAATCTTGTATATAGAACATAACCTACAAATGGCGCAATTCGAATTTGTCGCCAAAAAAAATTTACACATCAGGGTTTTGACCACTTTCATGGCCTTACTTCACATTCACTTTAAGATACTAACGTAGCCCTGCGTTACGTATACGCAGTGATTGTGAGGTATAAAAATAGGCACACCACAAAAGTTAGATATGGTGAATAATAAGCGTGTAATCTTCCAAGAAACCACTTATTAATTATGAGATCACACACGTTTATTTTTGGCTGCTGATACCCTGAAAATCCATGTTTTTTAATTTTTTTTAAGTACTTTTATAGGTTTATATCTGATAACGTCTTATGACATATTATTTCAAATATAGTATTTATATTTTGATCATCAATGTACTTTTTACAGAATATTAGTCAATGTAAACATGGATATTTGCTTTTACCCAATTTCAAAACTGTTTTAAAAACAAGACTATTTGATAACATAAGTTTGTTATACAAAGTTATCAACTTATCAAGTTTAAAATTAAATTTATAATTATTTTTAGGTCATTGTATATTTAATATCCTATATTATTGAATAGTAATGGCATATCGGAATAATCATACGAAGAAATTATTAAATTCTAAATGTATACTGAAAAAAAAAACAATCTGTTAATGCCAAGATGCTTTACTGAGTTAAAATACTTGGGTAAACATCACATATTTATCACAGATAACGGTGAAACTATCACAAATGCAGTTACGTGCTTGATTCCTGTGCCACTCTTCAGTTCACGTTTACGATTAGCTTCCTGCAAAAAGTTATAAATTAATTAAGATATTTTCTACTATAGTACTTGAAAATGTCATTTTCGACCGCTAAATAAGTGGGGAAAATGGTTCTTTCCCTCCCGGAGAGAAAACACTTTTGCTATTTACTATATACCTACGATATAGTGAATATGCGCTTAAGCCCTTTCATTAAAAAGTAGTAATTAGTATTACTACTTGTTAATAAAAGGACAACCTACATAAAAACAAAATTTTGTAAAGGTGGCAGCGCGTTAAATTAGTCCTAAAAATTAAATAATTTGAGATCTGTAAGCTCCAGTATTTACACGTATGTATTTTTAATCGACTTACCAATCGCAAGAATGATTTTGCAGCTCTTGCTCTGGCTATTCACTTGGGTTCAGTGACTCACACAAACTTAAATAACTGTAAAATAAATCGACATTTTTAATTTAGTTAGAACACAATAGTACATTAGCCAACGAGGTTTTTAAAACGGTCATTTTTTTTTCCGAAAATTTTAAAACATGAGTATTTGGTCTGCTATTATGAATGGTGGTCATTTCCACCATTTATTAAACTGATCACATGAATGTTCGTGACTATTTAAATCGGTCGTATCCTAGTAGAACGATCGGCCGACGATAAGCGATATAGTGGCCTGCAAAATTACCTGACTTAACCACCCTAGATTTTTTTCTATAGGATCACTTAAAAAGTAAAATTTATAGAACTCAGCTAGTCATTACATTACACCATCAATGCTTCATAATGTCCGGCACCGTTTTGAACAAAATCTCTATTATTGTATGGATGCCAGAGACAGACTTTCAGCACTTATTATCATAAACAAAATGTATATCTTTCTTTGTAAAAACTAGTAAACCAGACTCATACAGTAAAGCTAAGCTCAAATAGAATTATTTTTTCTAGAAAAACAATGTCATTACATACTTACAAATTAACAAATTAATTAAGTTTATAGTTTTATCAGTGTTGATTATTAACATACTTATTTTTTTAAAATCGCCAGGCCATGGAAAGAAAATTTAATGACCTTTGAAATGAGATATCACTTGACGTTTAATCCTATTTAATATTTTAAAAGTTGCAACTTACCCCTGCGGGACTTTAAAGTGACAAAACTGAAAATAAGTGAAAAAAACTTTTTTCTCGGTACGAAAACCAACGGATCTCAACCTTTTTTACCGAGCAATGATTTTTTCCTTTTTATTGCTCTACCCTTATTTTTATTTAATTTATTGCCTTTAAAATAAGGTATCAGTCGAACCCTATTCCCATTTAAGATCTTGGGGTTAAAGCTCACCCCCGCTATTGTGGAAGTTACAAGATTGTTAATATGGGCAAAATCTTTCCCCTGGGAAATATAAATCGACGGGTCTGAGCGATTTTTTAAAACGAAAGGCATGTGAAATATAGGCCTTGTTTAGTTTTGATTGACCCACCCTGTACATTATATACCCTGCAAAACGTCATTGTATTGTTAATTTAAATTTCTCGCATTTTTGGTCGGTACAGCAGGTTCGTTTTATCTTTTGTCATCGTTTTTGACGGGAAATTGTGCTAAAAACCACAGAATGCACTAGGCGAGGTTAGTCTGTGCTATATACTGTGCCTAAACGTTAAAACTTATCACGTCATAATATTGTAGGCGTTTAATTCTGTAATAAAAGATGATGTAAACCACTTAGTGTGGGTTTATGTAACAAATTTAGTTTTATCTATAGAAAAACTCAACTATACTTTTGATTATTTTTAGTCTTGTGACTTCAATACACCAATCAGAATGCTTGTTCTTAATGACTAAAGTTGTTGCTAATACTAAACATTACTACATGAACCAAACTTTAGTAAGTTAAAAAATGCCGAAAAATAAATATTGGACAACCTTTCCACCGAACCTTAAAATATTCTCATCTAGAATATTCTTCCGAGTATGTAAAACCTAATTCTATAGATTCTAAGAATATACTGAGAATAATCTAAGATATTATTGGTTAATAGAATGTTCAACCGGAATATTCTACTATCAAAAACCCTACCAATTAGGAAGTGTATAATATTCAAATATCCTAGACAGGATATTCTAAAATGTTCACAGAACATATTTTGCTATTTGGGTTCTAGATACGATAAAAACTTCTTAATTATGCCAAAGAGTTAGTTAATAAGTTATGCATATTTTAAGAACTATTGCATATCTAAGCATGTTTTGGGATTTCTGTGTTATTTTGTTACGTTTTATGGCTGCCCGCCACCGCGATGCCGCTTGAACGTTGCGTCGCTTGAAGTGCGGCGTCTGAACTTGATTTAGATAGGGTTTTCTTTAAGAGGGCAATAAACTAATTAAACATTCTCCTGTTACGATATTGAAGCGCTTATTTGAAAAACAACATATGTCCAACATATGTTTTTGCCAAAGTACTTTTCTGAAGAAATGTGGAAGACATAAACTTTATTTTTGTTTCACACGCAAACTTAAAAATAATGTAAAAAAAATGCAAAAATCAATTCAATGTTTTGGAAACATATATCCTGATTTAACTAACATTATTAATTTAGGAAAACAACCATTTTTATTCGCCACCACTGCTATTTCGGCATCTGAACTAATTCCCTCTTCCGCTATTTTTGGTTGAAGGCTAAGATAAAACTCTTTATGAAGGGGATTTTAAGATATTAATTGTTCAGCTCCATCAAATCTCGAAACTGCTTTGGATTTATTTCCTTTTGTGTTAATTTGGAATCAGAGCGATTTCTGTGGCCATTCTTTTTCCTACAATGGTATGAAATGTCCAAGGACCATAATAACCTTGACGCATTACAAATTGCTCAAGGGAATTACTGAGATATCCGATACATTCGCGCTGGTTTAGGCGAAT
This sequence comes from Kuschelorhynchus macadamiae, assembly GCA_030620095.1. Lineage (NCBI taxonomy): Eukaryota > Metazoa > Arthropoda > Insecta > Coleoptera > Curculionidae > Kuschelorhynchus > Kuschelorhynchus macadamiae. The sequence goes on along the minus strand of JAUTXW010002713.1, from coordinate 18,567 downwards.
TTTTTTTGGGAGCTTTCAAAAAAAACCAATATTTAAATTTTCATTCAGTAGAAACGATTTTGATTGTGGACCAGCACTTATATTAAATGGAAATGGTTAGGACCTTGCCTGCCTAATAAAAACATTTGATTCTTCCGGAGTATTGAATTATTACTGTTAATTCAGATGTCATTTTTAGCACATGCACAAGAATATACGCAAAGCGAATATAAACGTAGTTTTTATTCTGGTCTGAGCAACCATTAAAAAAAAATCCCGCTTCAACTGTTGGGCCGGGTATATGCTCTTTAATAAAATGAAATATTATAGACATACATAATGACGCCACTGCTTCCAATATTGTATACTCCAAAAACATAATACCAGTTTATAAATGTACAGGAGCGTGCGGTGAAATTTTAAAAAAGGGAAGCAATTTTTAGAAACTTACCTATTTGTAATGTAATTCGATTCTTCGATCGTTTTTGCAAATTCGTCAATGACGTCATCATAAAAACGTCGATGCTCCGACATATTTTGGAGAAGTTTATTTTCAATGGACAACAGCGATGTAGGCGAAAGTCTCTCCTGCACCGTTGAATTTCTCACGAAATTTTTTATACGTTTAAGTGTTGAAAAATTGCGTTCTACTGATGAATTTGTGGCAGGTATTGTCAATTCTAATTCACACAATTTCGACAATTCGGTGTAAGCATCTTCCAGCACCTTGTCTTTTAAAAATTGGATTAGTTCCTTAGGGTTATTTTTTGCGCTAATGTTTCAATTTCGTAAATCACTTTAATTCAGATCGCACACAGAGAACACTCGCTCGAAGAACCGGCCATAATGAAGAAGAAGAGATTTAAACGCATCTTCTGGAAAAGTTTTTCCTTTAAATGCATCAAAATTGCAGAGCTCGAGGAATTTAAAATCATTTAAACCGTTAAATATATAGTTTATTTGTTGCTGAATTTGATCGATTATTTTATAAAAGAAGCGTCTGTATGATGTTTGAACATCTCCGACTTTGTCTGTTCGAAGACGCTTGGCTTGTGGCTCTACATTTAACGTCATCATTTTCTCCCAAAATAGGTCAAAGTCATCTCTTTTTTGGCTTAACATGGACTTAAAATCATCAACTTTTTTTAGGCAGAAAGCAATATCATTTGTTTTAGTTTGTAATATATTAAAAACACTGTCCGAGAATGGAAATATTTCTGAAAATATCTTCAACAAATAATTAAAATTAAAATCTCGTTTCAAACAGTTTAAAAACCCCCTCGAACTATTTATTGCTTCTGAGTCCCACGTTTCATTATTTTCTATTATATTCTCAAATAGTTCAATCAGTGATTCACGATTTTCAGATACTGTTAACACAAGTCTTCCGCCTAGTAGGAGCTACTATGGGCAATCGTTTGTGGACAATGAGGTCCAAAGCTTGTGTACCGGGTGGCCAACTAAGAATGGACGCCGGCCTTAACTCGCTAACCGTTAATCATATAACTTAGGGGAAAAAAAATTATTAGCTAAATCGACTAAGAGAAATCGCTGGAAAATATTTTGAAGTTCCGCATATGGCCGCTAGGGGGCGCAACTGTTATGGTCAATCAGAAAAAGGGCTGTTTCTTAAAAAATATTCATGTAAAGGTATATTATAAATACTGCCATCGTAAAGAGTAGAAAAATTGTGATTTTCTTGTTAAGGATATTTTGCTCTATCTCGTAAAATGTAGTGGTGGGGGAAGGTCAAACATGTTTTTATTTAAATGTCAATAACTCCGTTATAAGTCAACGGAATTGAACAAACTAGGTCTCGTTTAAAAGAGCCTATCTTAACTAATAATCTGACGTAAAAAAAATCCCATTTGATTTCGCCGTGGTAACTAGAGGGCGCTGATTGACATCACAACAATTATTACGCATTATTTTGAAAATTTTAAATAGCACGCTATATCTCTTTTAACACAATTTAATAGAGGAGGAAATTCTCAATAAGTCAGTGCAAATTTCAGCTTCCTAACTTTTTTCAAACCGGAAATATAAATAAAACAAATATTAGGGCGCTGGGTACGCAACATCTCCCTAATCTGTATGGACATAGCCTACATCACAATAATTCAGTAATAATACCACAGATAATATTCAACGCAAATCGCTAAAAATTATACTAATGTTCTGAAATAATCACCAGGTGGCGCAGTAGGAGTCAATAAGTGCAATATTAAATTTTCATTATAATGGGAAATGAAAGCCATTTAAATGGAACGTGTGAAAGAAACGATAATAAAAATATAATTCAATTAATGCCGCCCTAAATGTTCAAATTGTCGGCCATCGTTTTCGATGCACTTATGCATCCTATCTCGCGTGGATAAAACTGCAGCCTCCAGTTCAGCAACTGAAATAGTATTTATACAGTCTCTTATTCGCTGAATCATATTTTCCCGTGTAGTGGGTCTGGTGGTAAAAACTAAATCTTTCACTCGACCCCATAAATAAAAATCTAAACACGTTAGGTCGGGTGACCTAGCTGGCCATGGAAGGGTGCCGCCTCGCCCTATCCATCGGCCAGGATAGTGGGCATCTAAAAATTCCCGAACGTTGACGGCGAAGTGCGCTGGACAACCATCGTGCTGGTATACCAATCGTTGTCGGACGTTCAGAGGTACATACGTCCTCCAACAAAATCGGCAATTCCTCCCTTAAAAATCTTAGATATCTCTCACCATTCAATGGATTATCGAAAAAAAATGGTCCGATAATTCGTCCGCCTAAAATCCCTGCCCAACAATTTACAGACCAACGGCTTTGATGCTGGACTTCGCGCATCCAATGTGGATTTGTTCTGGACCAATAATGTGTATTGTGAAGATTGACACGTCCATCGCTCTGGAAGGTAGCCTCATCGGTCCACAATATTCGCCTCAGAAATTGCCGATCTTCCCTCATTACACCCAAAAGCCAGTGACAATGGTTTAGTCTGTGATCAAAATCTGCAGCAGTCAATTCCTGATGCAGCACTAAGTGATATGGATGTAACCTAAAACAAGATGAAGATATTTAATTGATGTTCCAGGAAATTATTGGTTTTCTAGGCTTAAAGACCTATGTGACATCAGAATCAGGTGACTTTTGTTAAAAAATATGTCCAGTTTATATTTGCAATGTCGTTGCTTACCTGTGCTCTTTGAGTATATTTTGAACAGTGGTTCGCGTTACTCCTAGGTCTAGCGCAATAATTCGAGTACTTAGTTGAGGATTAAACTCGATATACGCTAGCACATTAATTACATTCTCTTCGGTGCGTCCTCTGCGTTGTCTGCGGTATACGGGAATATGCACGTTTCCAGTGGTTCGCAAACGTTGGATCACTCGAAGAAAAACCTTTTTACTTGGGTGGCGTCTCTGCGGATATTCCTGCGCATATACTCTTGCAGCAACCGTAGCATTTCTCAAACATTCAAAATAAAAACCTATCATGTCGAATAGTTCTTGATTTGTATAAATCATTTTGTTCTTAACACAACGCAACACGAACAATAACAAATCTTGAAGAAGAAAAATACGAACTACAACAATAACATGAACAACAGCAACTAGAAAAACTCAAAAAACCCGAAAATCTCGAACAAAAACGCGAAATGATAGCAATACTAATAGGAAATTCAAGAACGATAAATAGCAACTAAAAGGCACTGACAAGAAACTATTGTTTATTTTTTGACGTATTACTTTCAATTTTGTTTTCACAGCCTACTATTTTTTTTGCTTGATGTAGCAGAAAATTGCTAAGGAATTATTATTTATCTATGTTTTTAGTTTATTGTTATTCTTGTGTATAAATTGTCGATTTTAAGAAAGACGGAGATTTGCAACGGTCGAATATATTAGGATTTTTCTTATTTATTACCTTATCATATCTAACTTACTGAAAATAGAGTAAACTACAAAAAAATATAGAGAAAAGTAAAATTGCGAGTAAAACTATGCTTATTAACGTCTACTGCGCCACCTGGTGGTTATTTCAGAACATTAGTATAATTTTTAGCGATTTGCGTTGAATATTATCTGTGGTATTATTACTGAATTATTGTGATGTAGGCTATGTCCATACAGATTAGGGAGATGTTGCGTACCCAGCGCCCTAATATTTGTTTTATTTATATTTCCGGTTTGAAAAAAGTTAGGAAGCTGAAATTTGCACTGACTTATTGATAATTTCCTCCTCTATTAAATTGTGTTAAAAGAGATATAGCGTGCTATTTAAAATTTTCAAAATAATGCGTAATAATTGTTGTGATGTCAATCAGCGCCCTCTAGTTACCACGGCGAAATCAAATCGGATTTTTTTTTTACATCAGATTATTAGTTAAGATGGGCTCTTTTAAACGAGACCTAGTTTGTTCAATTCCGTTGACTTATAACGGAGTTATTGACATTTAAATAAAAACATGTTTGACCTTCCCCCACCACTACATTTTACGAGATAGAGCAAAATATCCTTAACAAAAAAATCACAATTTTTCTACTCTTTATGATGGCAGTATTTATAATATACCTTTACATGAATATTTTTTAAGAAACAGCCCTTTTTCTGATTGACCATAACAGTTGCGCCCCTAGCGACCATATGCGGAACTTCAAAATATTTTCCAGCGATTTCTCTTAGTCGATTTAGCTAATAATTTTTTTTCCCCCAAGTTATATGATTAACGGTTAGCGAGTTATGGCCGGCGTCCATTCTTAGTTGGCCACCCCGTACGTTTTGTTGACTTGGAAAAAAAAGCAGCCATGCCACTTAAAGTAACGAAAAATACTTTACACTCTTTAATGTGATTGATGGACTGAGATAAACCTAAATTTAATTTATGAGCAAAACAATGGACAAACACAGCACTTGGGAAAGTTTCTCGAACTTTAGCTTGCAGACCCCCTAATTGTCGTGCCATCACTGCAGCTCCATCATATATTTGAGCAACTAATTTTTTCTCTCCATTCATTTCTTTAGTAGCGTTATAAACTACAGTATATAATGTATCTGTTGTACGATTTTCGGACACATTCTTAAAACCTAAAAACCGCTCTTCAAGACTTCCGTCTGTTTTAACGTAGCGTATTACTATAGATAATTAGCTAAAATTAGTGATATCGGTTGTTTCGTCTAGAACAATAGGAATGAACCACGCCTCGCCAATCTCCTGCTTAATTCTCTTTAGAATAATGGTTGCAACAGCGGAAATTAAATCATTCTGGATTCGATTCGACGTTCCGCGAAAAACGCTAGACTGCTCTAAATGATTTTTTAAGCAATCATCATATTTAGCCATTAAACTAAGTAAATCTTGAAAATTTCCTCTATTTGAAGAAACCCTTGTTTCGTCATGACCTCTAAATCCCAATTCGTGCTGTCCGAGAAAACAAACAACATCGATAAGTCTTCTTAATATTTGCTTATTTTTACCGACTAGGTCATTTTCTTGGCAGTGACTAATTTCCAACTGTTTATTAAGGTCGTGTTCAATTCTGGGTTTGCCGAAAAAATTGTTTAAATCGGAAAAACCAGTTTTATTCCAGAGACCTTTTTCATTTTCAAAAAGCAAACATGGCCAAGAAAATAATTTACTTATATTTTCACACCCTGTTAGCCATTTAAATTGTTCGTATTGTTTTTCCGGATAAAAATGTCCAATACAGTTTTTCATTTTTGTGGTTAAATTTTTCATAGGCGGTTTTGCCCTTCCTTTGGAAATTATTTGAAGCTTATCAGCAAAGTTTAATGTTGAAAATCCCTTTATTATTAAGACACACACCTTCACACACACTCTTCTTACTAAATTCTCCAACGTTATTACCGACAGCCGAAGTTGACGGTATTTGCATATCAACGTCTGTATTATTGTCTTCCATATCGCACCATGCACGACGCGACGTCCGTATCACACAACACACGGATAGTCGTTCAAACAAAGAACCTACTCCAACTATAGCTTGCGTCTCCATTTAAAGCACGCGACTGAAATGCAAAAATTGCAAACAGCCGGTGGAAAGTTCAATAGCCTCTGACTCGATTCACAGGAAATCAAGCATACAGGACTTGGCTGCAGAGAAGCTAGCGGCCCGCATAGGTTCTATTCGATTTCTATTGTGGCTCGGCCGGAGTCAAGGCCGCATTTATTATGGGCTTGATAATTAAGATAATATTTTAGCATTTTTAATATAAACTAAATTAATAGTTTCCTATTTCAAAAATTACATTTTAGAAGATGTACATCGTGGATTAAGCTTTATCCCGAACTTGTTCAGAAAGGGATCATGTTTTCTGCAAGCCTTGTTCAAAAGTAGTTTCCTGCTCGAAGAAATTCCAAATAGATCAACAAATTAAGACGCCGTCTCTCTAAGGTTAACAAGATGAAGTCTAGTAGACTAGTCTCATTCAGTCTACGTCGTAGCCTTTTGAGACTTTTAAAAACGATGAGCATGACCAGTCAGAATTTAACAAAGATCTGGGTAAAATGTTTGACCGAGCTGCAAGTTATGGTATTTCTACAAAAATACTCAAAATTTAATGCCCGAGATTAATCAACATTATCTTAATTTACAAAAAACGTCGTTGGAAAGGTATTTGGTACCGTACTAGATGATATAAAGAACGAAATTGGGGTAACTAATATATTCTCGTCGACCAAACAACTGATTCGTGTGGTCGTTACATAGCTAATTTAATGATCGGAAAACTCATAGAAGAATCTGGAAAAGCTTACCTTATAGAGGTAAAAGAACTAGAAAAAACAAACAACCTTACAGATACCCGTTTTATTCAAGAAACATTAACACATTTCTTTTTTCCGAATTCAGGGCCTAGAAATAATTTTTGTTGTGTTGACCGATGCTGCGCAGCCGTATATGATAAAGGTAGGACAGAATTTAAAAATATTTCATGATAATTTAATTCATGTAACTTGCCTAGCTCACGGATTAAATAGGGCTGCGGACACTATTAGAGTTTCCTTCCTGTTGGTCAATGACCTAATGGCAAATGTAAAAAAATTATTCATAAAGGCCCCATTAAGAGTGCAATTTTGCCCGGAATGCCATTACCACCTGAGCCTGTCGTAACCAGATTTGGCACCTGGAATCGTGCGGAAATATTTTATGCAGATAATTTCCAAAAATTGAGAGACTGATGATGATTCACAGTACATTCAAAAGTATAAAGTAATATTTTAAAACGTTAAAGCGGAACAACAGTTAATGTATTTTAAGTGTAACTATGGATTTTTATCAGAGAATATTTTGCAACTAGAAGAATCGTGTACAAGTCTACCCCTCCCCTCTACCGAACATGCCTTGGTTTCTAAATTAAAATTTTACCCTATAACTTCAGTAGTAGATAGATCGTTTCCTTTGTATAAACATGTCCTTAATGATACACGCCACATTTTTTTTAGTTAAAAACCTTGAATAATAACTAGCGCGTTTTATAATTTTTTTCAAATTAATATTAATATAAGTTTGATATGGAAAAATTGTATAAGGTGATTTAATAAAATATATGCAGTGAAACCTCCCTTAACGGACACCTCCGAACAATGCACACCTCTGCTGAACGGACAATTTTGAAGTCACCGACCGTCAGTATATGTATTCCTGTGTATTAAATCCTCTTGACAACGAACACGGACAGTAAAATTTGGAACATTTTTAATAAAAACAGTAAAATTTACGAGGAAACCCCTACCAACTCTTCTCAGCCCTTTTCCCTCGTGTCTAACGCCTCCCCAGCCCACTCGTCTAACACACGAATATGTTCACCATGGCTCTCCCATTCTCTCTCAGCCTCATTTCCCCACCCTTTCTACTCTCACCCCCTTATCCTGCCTCCAAAATACCATCATTCTACGCTGTATGTTATTAATCCATTTGTGTTTAGTTTTTCTAGCGGCCATTTTGGAGTCGGTCGCGATCGTGCACCGTTCCCCTTCTATCTTTATGTCCCCCATCTCTTCAGACCCCATTCGATGGCCCTGATCTCTCCATCTTACTGTCCTCAATTTTACCCCTCCTATGCTCCACTCCCCCTGTTCCTTACGCACCACCCGACTGCACAATCTTCCCCTCTCATGCTCGCGTCTACGTATATGACCACCTCCGCTCCACCCATGTGTTCCTCATTTACTCCCCACTCGTCAATCCATCCACGATCCCGTTCTTTTACTCCCCAAGTGTCCTTTTCATCTTTTATCCTTCCCCATACACGATATCTTTCCAACGCCCATATATCCAGCGGTATCGTCCCATTCACTACTTGAAATGTTTCAGTCGCCGCCGTCCGATACATTCTCGCAATCATTACTTGAAACATCCTCTCAATCGCCATCAGTTGTCTTTTCACTCTTGTATCATTTGCTCTTTTCCCCCGTACTTCCGCTCCGTCCATTACTGCTGGTATCACACACATTTACATCTGTTTCCTATTCCTTGCACCTTGTCCACACCATCTCCCATTTCCTCTCCACCTCTCTCACTGACGTTCCGCTTATCAGGACCACCTGATCGTCAGCGAATGCCTGTCCGCATACTCTCTCATGTGCCCCCCTCTCTTTCATTCTTCTGAGTCATCCCTCTATACTTATTACCCAGAGTGTGGGACCGAGACTCGACCCTTGAGGGCATCCTCTGTCGACCGCCATCTCTGCATTCCCACTCTTCACTCTCCTATCACTCATAAAACTCCAACATAACTCTCTCATTTTTACCGGCATCACCATTCTCTCCATTTCTTTGTCCAAGGCTATTGGCCATGCCAGGTTGAATGCATTTCGCAAATCCAGCATTACAACCATAGTGTACAACCCTTCCTCCTTTCAATCCGCTCACAATCTTCCCAATCGCCTCCACCGTGCCCTTTCCACTCCTAAACCCATACTGTTCTTCACTTCATTTATTCTCAACCTCTCCCCATATCCTTACTCTCTCCCCATATCCATACTCTCTCGTTTACTACCTAACCATTAACTTCCCAAGAGTTGGTAAGAGACTAATCGGTCTGTAGCCGTCCTTTGGTTTTGGAATTCAACATACCCTTCCAATTTTCCAAACCCTAGGAAAAATCCCTCTCTTCCAGCACTCTCCGTACAAACTGGTCATCCATTTTCCTTTTGCTCTCCATATGTACGGCATTGCCTCATTCGGGATCTTCTCATCTCCATTCGCTTTACCTTTCTTCAGTTCCGCAATCACCCCCTCAATCTCCCTGCCGTGCACGCTCTTATTCCAAAGCGTATCCCTGTCCTCGTCCCCGGCTCCTATTATCCTTTCCCTTCTGTAATTGTAATTGCGTAGTGCCGTGGCCTCCCTTACCGATAGCTGGGGGTGGTACAGCGCCACCAGCTCTTTATTGGCCTCCAACTCCCACTCGACCTCCATTCCCCTTTTATCTCGCACCCCCCTTTTCCCTCTCTGACTTTCATTTTATTGACGAGTTTCCAAACCCTTTCCCAACTGTTGGACTAAGTTAACTCTTCAATATCTCTCCGAAAGGCATCCACCCTTTTAGTTTTGATTAGTGCCTTGTAACACAGCCGCTCACTCATAAATGTGTTTTTCTGCCTTTCTCTCGCATTCTCCTCTCTCTCCATCTGATACTCTTTTCTCGTTCTTTTCACTCTCCTCTTACATTCGTTTAACTCCTGATCCCACTATTCGTTCCTGTCCCACCCACTCTCTTTCTAAATATAATCCAGTACGCGGAAAAAAACAAACTTACTGTTAGAGTATTAGCCGAAAATTCTGTTTAGGAAAATCTCAAATTAGTGATATTTTGAGAAACAAGAGCAATTCGCTGAGACCGGGAACATGAAAGAGAAAAAACGCTCCAAAAACATTCCAATATCCGGTACAATAATAAAGGAAAAACCACAAGAAATTGCGAAGAATCTAGAAGTTGATGGTTTTAAAGGATCAAATGGATGGTTGGAGAAGTTCTGTCAACGTCATAATACCTGTTTCAAATCCATCTGTGGCGAAGCAGCGGCTGTCGACTTGATTAAGGTAACTGATTGGCGGACGAAACTATGCACCGAGAGACATTTATAACGCCGATGAAACGGGACTCTTTTTCCGCGCCTTGCCAAATAAAACATCTTCTTTAAAATGGCGAAACATATCCTGGCGTGAAAGAGTCCAAGGAGAAACTCACTATTTTACTGTGCTCCGCTATGAATGCAGAAAAAGAAAACGCACTGGTGATTGGAAAAAGTAAAAAACCCCGTTGTTTTAAAGGATCAAGCGTGGAAAAATGGCACTATAACAAGGAAGTGTGGATGACAAGGGATATAATATCGGATTGGTTGATGAAATTTGAATGCAAAAAATGCAAAAAATGCAAAGGCAAAATCGAAATTTTTTTACCGCCAAATACGACATCACATTGCCAGCCATTGGATCAGGGCGTGATTCAAAATTTTAAAAACCACTACAGAAAGTTTTTAATCAAGCGACTTTCGTCATCCATGGAGTATTCTGAATCTACCGAATAATTGGAGAAATCCATAAATTTTGTAACTATCTTGATTTGGATTGTTGCTGCATGGAAAAAGTCGAATCCAAGACCATCAATAACTGCTTCCGCAAAACTGGATTCGACGAAATTCTCGAGGAAAAAGTTGACTACGATAGTAAAGATGATGTGCCATTATTAGAATTATGTAGAAACATCAATGATTCACGGAAAATTCTAACATAAGTGTACGTGAGTGCATCAGTGAATTCCAAAATAGTGAGAACGGTCAGATTTCATCTGACAGTGATGATGAAATTATTTAAAAAGCATATAAAATGTTAAGGGATATTGAAAACTTTTGTATGTTATCTGGAGACTCTGTTTTAGGGGAAAAATCTCAGAAGATGCGTCTAAAATGGAATCTCAAATTATTAAAAATAAATTAACTAGTTTAAGACAAACAACACTTGATAATTTTTTTAAATAGAAACTTTTTATAAAGTAGTAGTAACTGTATATGTAGGTAGTATAATATGTTATATTAGGTAATACATTGTTCAAATCAAATCAAAAATATATAAATATGCAGTAAAAAAACAACTAAATCAAAATTAAGTTGTTTTATTACTGCATATTTGTCTTTTCTTGCATATATCCTGCATAAATTTTAAAAAATACGTGCATATACAGTGGCAGCAAACTAATTGGAAACGATACCTTCTGAACTTTGCTAAATGGAAATAGTTTAAATTCCGTTTGTCTTACGAAGCTACAGTGCTAGCGAAACATATGTCACAAGTTGTGAATAAAAGTGAAAATCTAAAACAGTTTAAAGTGTCTTATTTACATTGTTGATAATGGATTTTCATCAAGTAACGATTCAGTCAATCAAGTTATTAAGTTTAAAAAATAATTTATTCATTACAAAGTTCGAAGAACACCACATTTTTAAGCAGTAAACTAATTGGAAACGTATTTCTGAACCAAATTTTCTAACAAGTAGGCCCATTTTGAAATTGAAAATCAACATTTTCTAACAAGAAGGCTTATTTTAAAGTTGGCAATCGTTACCATAGAGCTTTAGTAGGTTTCTGACTTCCGTTCCTGTCAATAACTTAACGTTAATAGTCATTATTAATCTTCATAGGAAAGGCTATTCGTATCAAAATATTGCAGAAATGGTTAATCGTTCCAAAAATGCGGTGTTAAACGCTGTTCATCATGTTAGAATTCAAGGAACCACTAGAACTGTTCCTAGAAAGCGACGTCTCAGAAAAACAACTATGGAAATAGATCGTCGAATTGTTCGCTTTTCTAAGGCAGACCCTCACAAATCAGCAATTGATACTTGAAAAGAAATTTTTGTTGAAAATACAAGGGAATTTAGTGTTCGTAATCGTTTGAACGAGGCGCAACTTTTTGGCAGGGTACCAAGGAAAAAACCTCACCTTTCTGAAGTGAATCGAAGGAGCCGTTTGGAATTTGCTAGAAATCACCTTCCTTGGAACGTCCAACAATGGAAGCAGATACTATGGTCAGATGAATCCAAGGTAAATAAATATGGTTCTGATGGAAAACGTTTTGTTTGGTCTCCACCAAAAAAAAAATCCTGAAAACAGTGAAATTTGGTGGTGGTTGTATCATGGTATGGGGCTGCTTATTTTGGAATTGTATTGGCCCTCTTCATAGAATAACTGGTACTATGGATCCGAATGAATACTGTTGCGAATTTAGCCCTAGGCATAGATTTGTTAAGTTTTAGATGAATTTATTTATTATTTGTTATTTTAATGAGGTAGAACATTTGTGGTACATATAGATGGCATCACCTCCACTCCTAGGCCAATAAGGGCGGGAGTCCCACAAGGTTTTCCCCTCTCTCCCCTATTATTTAACGTTTTTATTTTTGACATTCCGACCAACAATTACACCAATCTCTATTTTTTTGCAGATGATACTGCTCTAATGTCTACAGACAAAAACTTAAACATATTATCATCCAGGCTTCAAAGGCACATTGGTGCCATTCAAGTCTGGATGAATCATTGGAAGTTGGATGCTAGCTCAGTTATATTCATTATTGCTCCAAAAAAGTTAAAAACTTAATATTAAAAACAAGATCACACTTTTTAAACTCTATATTAGACCAATTCTAAGTTATGCTTCATGTGGAGTACTCATCATAAAAACCAGTCAAAGGGACTTCAATCGCTCCAAAATAAAATAATCAGGATCATTCTAAACGCGGACAGATTCATCAGAACCTTAATTTTCCACAGGAATAAAAACCTTGAAAGCTTGGGCGACTTCATTAACAAACTTAATTCAAATTATTTCATAAGGACCGAACTTGCTAACAATGACCACATTACTTCTTCTAACCACGTAACAAATACAAGCCCCCTAAAGACTGTCTTTTACTTAGAATCTAAACTAACCCCCCCCTCCCCAACTAGGATCACCCCTTCTATGACTCTGCCCTATCCTTATAATTTAATTGTTTTCCCGAGGAATGAAGAGATGTAATAGCCATTCGGCTGACATAAGAATTGAAGAGAACTCTAACAAGTTTAAAGTTACCTTAGCTACGATTGTTAGGTAGAACCAGTGTTTACCTTTGCTACTTGTAGGCTGTGTTCTGAATATAAGGAGTGTATTCAGAAACCGAGTTTGTATATCGGCTAATCCGAAACAATACATTAACATAATAGAAAACCTGATGCAACCATATGCAGAGAAACTCTGCTAGGACGGTGAATGTCTGGCTTCAGGATAATCATGTAGATGTTTAACAATGGCCATCTTGTAGTCCAGATCTTAACCCAATAGAAAATCTTTGGATGCTAGTTAAAAGGAAATTGGACCAATATTCCATTACATACTTGTAGACGTCTAATACAGTCTATGCTTAGGAGGTGTTTAAAACTAATTGAAGACAATGGATATCCAACTAAATTCTAGGCAGTCGATTGAGACAAAAACTAATAAGTTGTTAGAAAATGTTGATTCAGAAATACGTCTGCAACTAGTTTGACGCTTAAAAATGTAGTGTTCTTCGAATTTTGTAATGAATGAATTGTTTTTTAAACTTAATAAGGTTATTTAATGCGGTAATAATAAATGCACACCCTAACAAGCAATAATGATTATAATATTCGAAATATCTTAAACCAATTTCTTATTAGCAACGGTTTAGATTTTCCAATTAGTTTACCGTCACTGTATATGAGCATATTCTTAAGGATTTGGGTTGCATATAATCCGATCTTTAACTTATTATGTATACCTTCTTCGACGTATCCGAATCGATCTAACAAAGTGTTCATCTGCTGTCTCATCTGGTCGGAGATAAAGGTGAACTCGGGCCGAAATTCCGGTTCCAACCATATTTGATCTTGCGGATTTTCCTTTAGTTTCGACAAGTCCCAGAAGTTAAATAACTCGTTATCTGTAAGACATTCGATAGTGTTAGGTCAGAAATTTCTTTGGATCCTAAGAGTGGGCCCAAGGATCCTCTAAGAAACTCGATATTGTTTTTTTCTGGTTTCTTGATCAAAATATCTTGTCAATTTGGGGAAAGTTATTTTAACGCAAAAGATCATTTTAGGGGAACTTTTTGGCAAACATAGTACAGAAGTGTTCACGGCTTTCACCAGTTTAGTAGTCGTGGTTCTTGAGAATTAGCCTGAGTTACTATTTACACAATTTAAAAATATGTACTCTATTGTTAAACAAAAGCCACTAAAATTGTTTTGCTTCATGACCACTTTATCACAACTATACTGTACATCGTGTAACAAAAGTAAGGAAACGGGGAATTACCTCAGGTACCGCTTATCTAAATTTTTTTTTATTATTAATTTTAAAGGATTTTTTAAATTAAATTTAAAGGATTGTTGCCAAGTTTACCGCTTTTTTGTTATAAAAGGATTATTTTTAATAGAACACCCTATATTATATACCTTTTTTAAAATCTGCGTAAGATTGTCAATGCTTTTTATTAAGAGCAATGTTTATGAAAGTCAACAGTTTCTGCGAAAATAAGGGTCTAATATTCACTACTTAATTAATTTATTAACTCTGTTCTGTTTGTCGATTTATAAAAATGGATCGTTTAACTCAAACCCCAAGATGTTTGTAACATTTTTAATCACAAATACCCTAACACAAATCCAATGCCTAAATCTGTCGTAAGTAAAATTAACAAAACATTTTGTGAAACTGGAAAGGTAAAAAAATGCTCTAAGTTCTGGCAAAGCTAAAAGTGCCACATATGATAATAAGGCTTTAATGTTGAAGGTTTTAATCAGTTTAGAAAGAAATCCCCACCTTTCTATCAGAACATTAGAAAGAGAAAATGACATCTCACATGTCCGTAGACCCACTTCCAAAAACCGAAAAGTTTCATCCATACTTTGGCGCAAGAACTCTCTGAGGATGACCACGATAGGCGCTTGAAATTTTGGTGCAATATGGTGCAACACCAATCCAAATTTTGTCAATCAAGTTATTTCTGACTTATATCTGACGAAGCAACTTTTTTTTTAATGGAAAAGTTAACAGACATAATTGTCGATATCGGGCCAGGGAAAATCCACATTGGATACGTGAGAAGCATACCCAATTTCACCAAAAGATAAATCTTTGATGAGGTATAGAGGATGCAAAAATCCTTTCTTCATGGAAAAAGCATTAACTGGAGAAAGATATTAGAATCTTATAAAGACCCAAATTGTCCCAGCTATTGCAGAACTATTATCGAGTAACCCGTATGTGCCATGGTTTCAGCAATATGGTGCTCCACCGCATTTTGCTTGGACTGTTTGGGAATATTTAGACAATGTTTTTTTTTGGAAGTTGGATTGGACGTAAGGGTACGATATAGTGGTCACCTCGATCTCCGGACTTGACGCCCTTCGACTACTTTTTTTGGGGACACCTGAGAACAAATGTGGTGAATAAAACTAAGCCCAATAATTTAAAAGAGCGAATAGAAATCGAATCGAGGAGGCTGGTATTTTTTAAATTGATTAAATGTTTTCCCACCGTAATTGTAACAGAAAGCTGATCTGGCATAATCTCATAATACAGATAAGCGTTATCCGAGATATTCCGCCGTTTCCTTACTTTATTACACGTTACTTTTGTTACCGAAGATAACAAAAAACTTAATACTTTTTTAGTTTTTTGTAAGTTTCAATAATTTATAACAATTATAAACATCGCAATGTCCTAATCTTGTATAGTATAGTTTGTAATGAAGCCTCCAAGAAGCGAAATAATTTGAGTGACTTTTGTTTAACAATTATCCGACTTGAAATACAAAAACTTTAATTATTAATAATAATCGTAATATTTTCTAAGTTATTTGCAAAAAACTAAACTTTTTTTTTATCTTAATTTGTTAATATCTTTTGAAATTGTTTATGTGCGGGTTTGAAACATTTATACACTTTCAAAAAACAGGTACTTTGACACTTCTTTTCTTTTTAAATTTAAATACTCTTTTACGTTAGAGCAAATTTGGTCTCTTGACCTTTTGTCGTACGACGCACTGTTTTCGCGTAAAAAATTAAAATCCGATATGATGTTTTGAAAATAAAATTCGATACCAGATTTCTAAGTTGGTTTTCAAATAACTTTTTTTAATTAACTGAAAATTAAGCGAGATACTTACACATTTCTGTTAGTACGTTAGTAAGATCTAGGGCCGAAGTTAGCACCATTTTCTCCTACGCAATGCTGTGCGCATGATAACTATTGTTCTGTGACGGCGCGTAGTAATCCAATTGGATTCCCTCTTTATTATTGTTGCTGCAAGCATTTCCTCCCTTATATTTACCGGCATTATAAAAACTAAACTCTTCATGTAACCCCATAAACAGAGATCACATGGAGTAAGGTCTGGTGATCGAGGTAGCCACGCAACTGGCCTACTTCGACCAATCCATCTGTTGGGTAAAGTAGCATCCACGAATTCTCGCACTTCCCTTCTAAAATAAGGAGGTGCTCCATCTTGCAAAAGCCACAAGTTTTGCCTGATATTTAAGGGTACTTCTTCTAAGAGATTAGTCAGATGATTTTGCAAAAAGTGAAGACATTTTTCGTTCGTTAAACGGTCTCGTAAGCAATGAGTAATCCATTCGCAATGCCTGCCTATATACATTTACGGAAAAATCTGTGTTGAAAATTTGTTCTTTGAATAGCGTGGGGGTTATTAATAGTCCAAACATGAGTATCGCGGTAACTATTGATCCCATTTCGAGTAAATAATGCAGTCTACAGAAAGAATTCTTCGAGTAAAATTTTGTAGAAGCCATTCACAAAACTGGACTCTGCTTGGATAGTCTTCAGGTAGTAGTGTCTGCACACGCTGAATGTGAAATGAATACAACTGCTTTCTCTCTGTTGTCCATGCTTTTGTTTGACTTAATTCGACCTCATCTGCAATAGCCCGAGTACTTCTTGATGGTTCTTCATCGATAATTTCTTGTACTTTCTGCACTTTGTCAGGTCGTCCGCTCTTGCTGCATGTCTTCCACGATGCTCCCTTCAATCACCACTTTCTTTTGCCCTTTGAACAAGATTTATAAAACAACGAAGTCTGGGATGGACTCTTAAGGGTAGGCTGCAGCCGCACTTTGATGACACTCCCCGTTAATTAGCAGCATATCCATGAGTTCAACGTTTTCATAAATATGAGCCATTTTCACAATTGAAACAAACTGATAAAGGAATTGACGGCCAACTGACATCAAGAAATTTTTTTACCAGTCATTTTATCGGCGATATTGTTCAGTTAACTTTTGCAGATGATTGAATTTTTGAAATATTTATTTTATTTCATTTATTTATTTATTGATACTCCCACAAACACAATACATTTGTAAACAGGGTGTTTCACAACTTATCCACGAAATTTTAACCACATATGCACTGTTACGAAAGAAGTTGATTTCTCAAAAAAAAAAAATGTAATAAAAGTCGTACAGAAATCGAGATAATAAAATAATACAGTTTACTAGTTCACTTATTTATAAAAGCCGTTCAAAATTGTTTCCATTAGCTTCAATGTAAGCTTGAGCGCATCTAATCCAATTTCGGCGCACTAACTGAAATACACCTCCTTCCTGCTGTGCTTGAAGTCTCAAATTATCGGCAGCCACTGTGATTCGGTCACGAGATCTTCAATATTCTGAACTCAAGTCCAGGTATACCTCGTTTTTCAAGTATCCCCATAAAAAAAAGTCCATAGAATTTAGATCGGGAGACCGTGGAGGCCATGCAATTGGTCCACCCCTACCGATCCAGCGTATCTGCTGTACCTTACTCAAAATATTACGAACTTCTAAACATCGTGCAGAAACCACATCCTTGCTCGGACCGCCAATGGCACATCTTCAAGAAGGACCGGCAAATCATTCCGAAGAAATTCCAAATCCTGGTGACCATCCATCCGATCTGGCAATATGAACGGTCCAATTAGACGTTCATCGACAATACCTGCCCACGTGTTAAAGAAAAACGATGTTGGAAGTTTGTCTGGACTATTGCGTGAGGATTTTCAAAGGACCAAACGTGTGTATTATGAAGATTGGTTATACCATTATGAGTAAAAATTGATTCATCGGTGGCGAAAATATCAGCTGTAAAACGGGCATTTCGAGCATTTTTTTGCAACAACCACTCACAAAATCTTATTCTGAGGGGGTGTGGGTAGCAACGCCTGGACTGTCTGGACGTGATAAGGGTACAGTTGGGCTTCATGTAATATGCGCCACGCTGTCGCATGTGAGACTTCTGGTACCTGTTGGGCTAACCTCCTTGTGCTTATTCCTGGATTTTCTTCCACAATATGCAAAATTTCTTCTTCGGCGTTTAAAACGAGTTGTGGGCGAACCCGACCCCAGTCCACCCCACGTCTGGGGCGCAAATCTCCACTAGCACGTGCAACAATTGAAGTATATGTTTGTGGATGTGGTATGTGCCTATTCGGAAATCGTTTTGCATACAAACGAGAAGCCGCTTGCGAATTTTACCCTGCTGCTCCGTACGCTAAAACAATATCCACTAACTCCTCATTA
>JAUTXW010002712.1:0-48219 GCA_030620095.1 Kuschelorhynchus macadamiae | reverse complement strand
AAATAAATGGGCTTCAAACAAAAGTTAAAGTACTGATTGCCCCTTTAGCTATGTTTACTCATTGTTGCGCCCACAGATTAAATCTAGTTTTACAACAGGGAACAAAACTGATTTACCCAAAGTCGTATATTTTTTGCCACTTTATTAGGAATACCAAATTATTTCCACCAATCATCAAAACGGTCTTTTGTGCTTAATCAGATAGTAGGTAAAAGAATTCCGCGAGCTGTAGAAACGCGATGGTATACACGGTCTAAAATTTTAAACTTAGTGGCTAATGAATGGGACAATTTAATTATAGCATTTGAAACTATTATTAATGACTTAAGTTCTGGAACAGAATCTATTAATGGTGCAAAAGGATTTCTAAAGCATTTTAATGATTTCGAATTTTGCCTTTTAACGCATATTTATAAAAAATTTTTAGTTGCACTGATGTACTGTTTCAAATATTACAGTTAAAGCATTTAGATATAAATTACTGCATTTGATGGCTATTGTGAACCCACAATTTCAAATTTAAATTTTTCTAATGCTTTTTGATACGTATGACAAGCACCGTAATTCCACGCGGCATGATTTATATTAATTTGACTACTTTGTTTTTGATTAACCATTAAGCAATTACTACATTTATAAAGATCAGGGTTACGGACTTTGCAATCTTGAACATCGTGGTTTCAGAACATAGAGGACATATTACATTGGCTTTACAGAACTTAGAGGTGTGATTGAGACTATTACATCGGAAACACCGGGTTATGGTAAAAGCCTCGTAGACTGCACAAGTATCGAGAACTACTAATATAGAATTATCAAGCATTACCTTTTTATAAATTTTTTCATCTACCTGCAGCGTGGCCTGATAAACACTATCCCTTTTTTTGGTTGGCCATATGCGCAATATCTCAAAATGGTTATATCCAAAAATGTCGTTATTCTGTTTTCTAATCCAATCAGCAAGTTGATTCTCTTCAATTTTCTGTGCATCCCCACAATTCTGATTCTTGGATGAAGTTCTTGCAGCTGACGTATTTCATATTTTTGGCCAAGTTCTTCTTCTGCAAGTTGTCTAACTTTTGACTTTTCGGCTTGGTTTTCGCAGCCCAAGATAATCCCGCCGTTATTTAAGTGTTTCACTTTCCGAATGGTGAGGTCAGGTAAGCAAGGATTAATGTTATTTATAACATGCAATTTAGTTTGTGAGTTTTGTTGGCTCTGGTCCTTAGGTTTTAAGATTATTTTAGCTCTATTGGGCCGCGCTATTTGTGCATAGGTGGTAACTGAGGATTGGGGCACACCAATTTAATTAAGGCATCAAATCTACAATCAGCGGAGAAGAAAACATCAAAGCCAAGCAGCTCCAATATTCCCAGGTTCTACGGCCTTCACAAGATATACAAGAACAATCTATCACTTCGACCGATCGTCAGTGAACACGTGCACACATGGGCAACGTAAGGATATTTTTCAGGGGGGGGGGCGAGAACATATCCAATTTAATATACATATTTTATTAAAAAACATAGTTAACACGTTACATAACAGGAGCATAATTTTCGAGTGGACAGCAAAACAAAACGATTATAAAAAATAGTAACATAAGATACTAAAACTTTTAAACTAAAAAAGAAAACAACATCACATTGCAAAAAAAACTAAAGCAATAACTCTTGCACAACACAACTCAAAAAAAATCAAATCTAAAATTTAAAGGATTATAAAATCACATAGGTAAATAATTATTGCACTGAAAAGATCTTTAAGTAAGTTTTTTAAGAAAATAGAAATTTTAAATTTCTCTTTTCGGAACCAAAAGTGTCTACAACTGAAGAAATTATGTTTTTTTTTTTTTATTTCCCACCATTTTTCGGTAGACGCTCAACATTTCTGTTGTCTATGACCGCAACTATGTTTTTACCCGTCTTAAAGTACTAAACGAAACAAAGTAGTTGTTGTAAGTGTCAAAAAAATTTTGAAGCATTTCTGAAGACACGGAAAAAGTTCACATTCGTTTGATAATAATTCACGGAAATCTAAGGTACATTCAGATAGATCCATACACTTTCATGTAGCCACGCACGTTGTACACTCAGCCTCAAAATTTTCAAAAACCGCATTTTTTCAACTAAGTGTATCTCTTATCTGATCTGGTGTCAAGAGATCATTATTTTTTGTGCTTTTTGGATAAAGTAGACTTAGTGAGTCTAGATATGGAATAAATATGTTCAGCCTAAAGTATTGTTCTGCTGAGGTTGCTAAATTATTTAAACGCTGGTTTTGTCGTCCAGTGGTCCTGGATAAAGATTTATTACCTGAGAGTTGTGCCATTTCTTCAACTTCTTTAGAAATTATGGAAAATATACCGTCAAATTTCTCTATCATTTTTTAACTATTTAATTAAAAAACAGATTCTTTTATAAAAAACTCTGCACATTTCGTGGAAAAACGACAGATGTATGTTTTCAAACAGAAGGAGTATATAAAATTCCTTGCTACACTGGAGAAGTGTGTTTGTTGGAAACAAGACGCCCAATATCTACTAATTGTTCACTCTGCTCAAGCTGAACACTAGCATACCACTGCCCATATTATAAATGTAAAAGGTTCTAACGTCGGTTATAGAATTTATGATTAAGGCTTGGTCCGATTCCGATCTGCTTTACTTCAATGTATATAAAACGGTAGCCTTATCTTATAAGGGGACTTTACAACAACTTCAGCTACTTAACAGTTATATTAAATACGTTGAGTCAGTTAAATTCCTGAATTTGAATATAAATAACAACCTAAAATGGTCTAAGCATATTGACACCTTAACTAAAACATTTTCTATCGCCTGCTTTGCCATTCGATCAGTTTCAAAAGAACTGGACGTGTCTTCTACCACATTAACTTATTTCTTTCTCGTATCCCGTCTCTGCTATGGCCTTCTTTTTTAGTGTTGCTGTACCACCGAGCAATTTCTTAGTATTTTTAGGTTTCGAAAAAAAGCAATTCGCTATTTGTTTGGTTTAAATAATAAAGCGCACTGCCAGTACTATTTTAAAAAACATGAAATATTAACACTTCCAGATCATTTACTTTAGAAACCGTTTGTTTGATGAGAAAACATATAAACGCTTTCTCGGATAGGTCACAATACGTATATCCTACCAGAAACTTTAGGCATGACATATACCTTCCCATTTACTTCACAGAATTAATAAAAAAATCAATTATTTACAACGCTTTAAAACTTTACAATCATCTTCGGAAAAAAAACAAAACGTACCTCATTGAAAGACCTTTTTACTGCGTTAATGATTTTTATAATGAATAAGTCTCATTAAAATGTTTTTTATTAGTTTGTTTACTTTAATATTTTTGGGTGTCATGTTCCAGCTGCTAGCATAGAATTTGAAAAATACTTTACAGGGGAATGAACTGTCTGATGTCCGTTAAAATTAATTATTTTTGTTAAGTATTAGATTACAGTTATAAATTTTCTTTTTTTTTTTTAATACACTTTAATTACTATATTGGTTCAGTACACTTTTTGTTTAACTTGTCGCAATGTTGTCCTAACGAATGTTATATTTATAATTTATGTATTTGTACTGACCTATCGGAAAATATGATTTTTTTTATTAATATTTCGTTTTTTCATTGTTTTATTTTTTTCTTTTAAGGTAAATTTCGCTTTGTCCATAAAATTATAACAATAATTTTCCTGCGGCAATAAAGCATACTTTTGTATTTTTGTATAAACGAAAAAATTAGAGATTCAATTGAGATTTTTAATCATACAAAAAACCTCAACAAGTACGGGTTAGATCTACATCATACATGGAAGTCGATATTATTACAGGGTCACTATCGGCAATCACTCACTAATCGGATATAAAAGCCTGCTTGAATTTCTCAGAGCTCATTCAGTGTTCAGATCTCATGGAGTAATAATCCCTGAGGATGCTTCGTGTAATCGAAGGCGAAACATCGGATGGTAATTCTAATTTGATCTCAGAAGCCATGATATCTTAATTGCCGTGATGCCTCCGTTCTGAGATCACTAAAATGGCACCTTGCAATTTCCTGTCCCTAACTACAACAAGTTTTTTTTCAAATTTTCAATCTACTTCATAACTTCAGTAGTGTGAATTTTTTTTATTGTATCTGATTTCATTTGATATTATGAAGGACATTAACCTATAATTCCTTTTAATCACCGCAGGAGAAGTGGTTCAAGTCTCCTCCCTATCCTTCCGTAATATGGCGAGCGATTATAGAGGAAGCAGCAGCTTTATTTAGAGCCGGAGCGACACTCTGTCAGCAGCAGCGGCAGCGCGAAAGACCTAATCGCAATAATCGCATCGTTGGGCCAAAGCGGATCAAGTGGCCCCGTTTTGATTAATGGTTACCCAATATGATGCCGCGGTAATTTCAATTTATCTACCCCGACCACTCCGGCAGTCACGCGGACGTTCGCCGGAAACAAAAACCCGGAATTTACGACCAGTTAAGGACGATCGGGTTTTGTTTGAAAATTATGCGTTTTGCCTACGCTAATGACCGATGACGACAGCTTTAGTCGTGCGTTTCAAATAGATTTAAACGAACGGATTTATCGCGCATTATGGGATCCTTGCCGTTTT
Organism: Kuschelorhynchus macadamiae; assembly: GCA_030620095.1. Classification (NCBI taxonomy): domain Eukaryota; kingdom Metazoa; phylum Arthropoda; class Insecta; order Coleoptera; family Curculionidae; genus Kuschelorhynchus; species Kuschelorhynchus macadamiae. The sequence continues at coordinate 43,585 of JAUTXW010002712.1, read as the reverse complement.
TTGAAACGCGCCGGTTAAAAATCAGAAGTGGGATAACTTTAAAGAAAAATAATTCTATTTTTAATTTTCCATATAAAACAGTCGCTATATTGTACTGTTAAAACACTATACAATGTGTCCCAGATCTTCTCTGTATAGGGATCTCGGCTCCTATTATACCTACAGCAAAAGTTAAATGGGAAAAGTTTTAGAGGAAACTTAGTGCATTTGATATCGGTCAATTGGTTTTGGAAATATCGGCGAAAAACCAAAAATGGCTGATTTTGTTTTTCGCCGGTAAATTCAAAACGCTAAATTTGACAGGTGTCAAAATGTGACATTATTCGAACACTTTTTAAGGCGTCCTCGCAATCCACCTCAACTTTCGTTTATCTTATGGCCGCCATACTGGATTTTTCGATTTATGGATAGAGCGTAAAATTACCAATCAAATGATGTTTCACAGGTGCATAAAAGATTTGAGTATCATCGCACTTCGTAAAGTTAGGTCTCAATTTTTTTCTAAGGGGGCAATGATTTAATTGTAACAAAAGTGGGCTTTGACTTTGACGTTAAATAATTCAAGCTATCAATTTATCAATGATTTAATAAATAGTTCGCTTTTCTCTCATTAAAATCATAAATCTGACACACACACATCTGACAGAAAACATATGGAAGTTACTACTTCCCATTTCATTATGGACTCTCAGTGGGCAAAAAAAGGGAACAGGTAGTAAAATATACGAAGGCAAAAAATATTAATTTTATAGTTATTTTTTACATATATAAGTTATGTGTTATGCGTTCATGTTTTTTTGTATGTCTTTGCATCGTGTAAAGTTATTAAAATAAAAGTATATTTTATTTTGAGATAATTTATTTACTACCTTATCTCGAAACCGCTACCTTATCTCGAAACCTATAATTGGTAGCACAAAAAGTTATATACAAAAGTTTTTTGGATTATTACATTTTTATATATACAGAGTGTTTGGATTTTCGTAGACAAGTATCAACTTCCTTATTTTAAATACAACACCCTATATATTATTGCAGATTCGGATAGGCATCTTTAAGACAAATTCAACGATATATAATATTATGTGTCTCTGATTCACCGTTTCGGACTTATTTCCTGTTAACCTCAGAAACGGACTGATATGCAAACGCTGTTTTCCCAGTTGTTTAAATACTTACGAAAACTCTGTGAGCGCTAAGGAATGAACAGCTTTACCATTTTCGCCATGTAGTAGATCATTTTTTATTACAAATACATAATTGCCAGTGTTGCCAAATTTTACGTATCTTAAATTTTCTCATTTTTTTAAATGAAACACCCTGTATATTAACATAGTTATTTTTTTTACAGTGATACCAGATTTTTAATCTCATTAATAAGTCGGCAATACCAGACATTTATAATGATGATTTTTTAATTAAATAGCTCCGAGTTGACAAGATTTACATAACTGATTTATTTCTTTTCTGTCAGCATGTAGTAAGTAGCTAAGTGGATTCCTTTTTTAATTATCATGTTTTATTTTTTTTAACTTTAATGATATATAGAACAAATTTTGTATTAATAAAACATTATCGTGCTTACTAAACTAACAATAACTATCACTAATTATACTCTAAATATGCAGTTGCTTTCTACACACACTGACTTTCAATAAGGACATTCACACCTTCTTCGATTCTGTGCCGCAATTCATTTACTGTTCTTTTTGTTTATAAACAATTTCTTTCAGAGTACCCCATAAGAAATAGTCCATAAGAGTCAAGTCTGGACTCCTAGGTGGCCACGCCAGGTTGCCGTTTTCCCCAATCCAATATTGATAACGATGGGACAAGTAATTGGTTATGTCATGACTTCTATGGTAAGGAGCGCAATCTTGTTGCCATATTAAATGTCGAAGTTCTGTTGGTGGCACTTGGTTCTCAATAAGCTGTCGAATATCATTGCTCAATAGTTGGCAATATCTTGCAGAATTTAAATTTTCTTCGTAAAATAGTGGTCCCAGAATTCTTGAATGCCAAGTTGTTCACCAAACCTTCATCGATTTTCCTGTTCCCTTCTGTTTACCTTTTTTATCTTCTTTTCATTTGTGTTACTTCAATAATGTAATTTTTTCCTATTAAACACCGCAGTTGAAGTAGTGAATATAGACTCATCCGTCCAAATAATATTTTGAAAAATATTTTCTGAAAAATGTTTGTCCGTTAAAATATTGCAAAATTGTATCCTTCCGTTATAATCTCCATCTTCTAATTTTTGCACCGGTAAATATTTATAAGGCTTCCATCCATTTATTTTTAAACAAGTTTGGATAGTTGTTCTTCTAATATTCAAGTCTAGAGCAGCTTGTCGGGTGGACGTTTCAGGAGATTCTTCAAAATGAAGCAAAATGGCAAGCTGATTTTCAATACTCAAAATATGACGTCTCCTTTGCTCTTTTTGCAACACACTTTAGTTTTTTCTGAAACTAAGAATTTGGTAATATACCTTCTTAGAGCAAGAACTGGACTTTTATTACTCGATAAATAACATTTCAGCATATCCGCTCTTTCTTCTGAGGCATACATTATTTAATAATTATACAACTATGTATAATATTAAAAAAAAACTATGTATAATAAGAAAAGAAAATAAAATGAATGCACTGTAACAATAATAATAAAAAGTGACTAAACAGCTATGAAAACTGTCAAGTATTGGTTTCCAAGAAGTTGAATTTTTAATAATTTTATTAAGCCGCCATTTTGTTAAGGCATCTTGGATTCGTACTAAAGTGTTACCACTTGTTTACGATAACTAATTTTTTAGTAATAATTTTTTTGACATTTCACAACGCCGCCCTATTTGTGAATTTTTACCAAAATGTTACCAGCTCATTCCCGTAGGATTATTATTTGTAGACATTATTACCTATTATTAAAATTTTAGAGTAAAAAAGAATCATTTGTGTGAAATATTCGTACCTAATCTCCCACGTGATTGAATTAATAACCGAAAATTTTTGTCGTACACGATTTTCTTTGAATATTTCCCTTGTGCATTTTACAAAGAAAAATTTCCATTATTACGGTTTTTTAAGGGACAAAAAGAACAATTGCCTAACTAGAAGTATTTTTTTTGCGAAAAATGCACTTGTGCTTACAAACAAATAAATACAAACAATGGTAAACATCTTAATTTAATTTTATTGTGAATACATTAGTTAAAATAAAATTTTGTTTCCAGTTATGCAAAAGTTGCGATAATGGTAAAAATCTAATATGGAGAAACAAAATGACAGCCTAGTCTTAAAAATATTACTAAAAAACTACTTATCAAATTTATCTCAAATGTTGCACAAAAATCAAGTAATACCTATTATTCTACTAATCTTTAAGAGGGTAAAACCGACTGGCTCACTCTTATGGGACACCCTGTAAAATAACACAGAATTAAAAATAAAATATTCCATTCCGGCAACATACTGCGAAATCCAGTTAGAGAGGGAATCTTAAAAGAATATAAAACCATTTACTGTTGCGGGGGTAAATAAACTACGACGCCGGCAAAAAGTGTGAAAATCGGGGCGAAGAGTAATCTGTAGCCCGACACTTGTTCGGCCTTTTTTACGGACTAGAGCAAACCTAATTTTCCGGGTGGTGAACTGAGCCGGGCGCGGACAAGAAAGACAATATCAGATTAAGAGCGTTAAAAATATTATAGCCCTGCGAATCTGTCATCAGGATCCACTTTATACGATTATATGACTTGATATATATATATATATATAATAAATAAATTTATTACTTTCCAAAAGCAAATGAACAAAAGGTTTACAATTACAATTTTTTAAATTTAATATTTTCAAAGAAAATAATAGGTCATGTCATTGCAGACATCTAGATACAAATCCAGATACTGTTTAGGCCTTAATAAAATTATATATGTTTAAATTTAACTAGCGCCTGTTGGCATATTATAGTACATCATATAATAAACATATGTCTAATATTATTACCTTATATACTTAATATCTAAATAACAAAAAGGAAAAAACTATATATAAGAAGTAACGAGGAGAAACAAAAATAGATAGAGAGAGAGAGAGAGAGAGAGGGGAGAGAGGGGGGGAGGTGTAAAGTCAGTATTTATTGGCTGGCGATAAGCGATCTCCTAACGTGATTCTTAAAAGCAGCACAGGTCTGGGTAAATGGACTTGCTCCCAAAGAGTTCAAACAAGAAGCTACATTGTAAGAAAACGATCTCTTAAACAGTTCTTTTCTGTGCCTTGGAATAGTTAGTGTTTCAGCGTTTCTAAAGTTTAATCGATGAGTATTTTTTCTAAATTGAATTTTGTTGTATAAATATGTTGGGGTTTTAATTTTTATGATTTTATAGCAAAAACAGGCAAAATGTAGTTTGCGTCTGTTAAACATGTTTAACCAGCCTAGTTCTTTTAATTTATGTGAGATACGATTTCTTCTTCGAATTCCAAAAATCAAACGTAAACATGAGTTCTGAACCTTTTGTATTCGTCTTGTGTCATTTTGATCTAGACAGGGTCCATACACACTGTCGCAATGATTAAAATGTGATAACACCAAAGCATCACACAGAGTTGCTTTGATATCCTGCGGCAAACAGTGTCGTTGACTATAAATCATTTTTAAGGCAGCATAAGATGTTTTTAATTTATTTGAAACATGCTCATGAAAGCGAAGATTAGAGTCGATAAGGATCCCTAGTAATTTAGACACAGTGTTTATAACTAGAGGTGTATTGTTTATTTCTCCAGAAAGACTGGCACAGCACAAATTTCTATGTGGTAAAATACAGTAACAGATGATTTTGAAGGATTTATTTTTAAAAGATGATCATTGGAGATGTTTATTAAATTTGTAAGATCTGTATTTATTAGCCTATTTGCCATTCTCAAGTCACTGGGTTGAAAAGCGCAATAAAGCTGTGTATCATCAGCATATAAATGGTACTTACAAAAATTTAGGCACTGAGTAAATTGACTTGTGTAAATAGTAAATAAAAGAGGCCCCAAAATACTTCCCTGTGGCACGCCCACCATCACCTGTTCAACATTAGAGATTAAATTTCCCACAACCACCTGCTGCCTGCGATTATGTAAAAACGATGAAAAAAATTGTATACTCTTATTTGAAAAGCCAACGTAATGTAATATTGACAAAAGTAAATCGTGGTTTAAAAGGTCAAATGCTTTTGTATAATCTAAGAGAATTAAGACACTTAATTTATTGTCATCCCAAGCTCGCAATAAATCATCAACAACGTCTGACATAGCAGTCGCGCAGCTATGGTCTTTTCGAAATCCCGATTGTTTAGGTGGAAGAATCTTATACATGTTAACAAACTCACGAGTTTGTAGTTCGACAATTTTCTCTAAGATTTTGGAAAAAGTGGGTAAAATACTAATGGAGCGCAAATCTTTAAACTCTTTCGGTTGTCTGACCTTTGCCAGCGGATGAACAAGTGCATATTTCCACGCATCTGGAAAATAGGATTTTTTTATGCATTCGTTTAAAATGTGAGTAGGAAAAGGAATAATAAAAGGACAACACAGTTGAACTAAAATAATATTTACATTGTCAGACCCCGTAGCATTGGTTTTTATAGATGAGATTATTTTAAGTACTTGAGCCTCGTCTACTTCATTAAGCTCGAATTTATCATGGCAATTAATTTTAATATTATTCTTATAAAAATTTAACAGATCCGGCTTTGGAAAGTGAGAATTTTTTGCTGCAGTGATAAAAAAATTGTTCAACTCATTAACATTTGACAGATGCACTGGGATGGGAATATTTTTAGATTTCTTAACATTTAGTTTTTTAAGTTCGGCCCACTTTTCTTCATTGCTACAATTATTAAATTTATTCCGTAAATAAGCTTTTTTCTCACTACGAACTGCAAAAGTTGTATAGTTTCTAAGTTGTTTATAGTACGAATAGTCATTAGGATTTTTTGTATTTTTAAATTTTTTTAAGGCATTATTGCGCATTTTTTGTAAGAGCTTGTTATTATCAGTAATCCAAGGTGAATATTTATAATTTTTATTTCTTTTGAACGTTTTGAGTGGAGCGTGAATATCAAATATCGATAATAAACTGTTATTCAAAAAATCGATTTTCCTATCAACATCGTGAATTTCATAAATGCCGTGCCAGGGCCAAGATTCCAAATCACTTTGAAATTGAACAAAATTAATGTTTTTTAGAGGTCTAAAAGAGAAAAATGTAGGATTTTGCTCACTAGTTTTAAGACCAACCCTCAAGAAAATAGGACAATGATCCGATAGCTGAAGGTCATGCACTCCAGTCTCAATAATATTTTCCATATTAGAATAAATTAAATCAATTAAGGTAGTTGTATTTGCAGAGAAACGCGTGGGGTCTAAAATTAGCTGTCGTAGTCCAAAAATTTCCATAATAGATTCTAACTGTTTGGTACTCTTTGAGAGCTCTAAACAATTTATATTAAAATCTCCAAGACAGACAATGTTGTCATATTCAGAATAAATATTTATTAAAGTGTCTTCGAGATGCTCAAAAAATAAGTTTAAGTCAGTATTTGGAGGTCTATAAATGTTGCCAATGATAATAGTTTTATTAGGTAGTTTAAGTTTAATCCATATACACTCAATAAAATCTAGACATACAGAGCAAATAATTTCAAAATTTAAATGGGGTTTTAGAAAAATACCGACTCCGCCACCGCGTCTATCCCTACGATTCACTCTCACAAACCCGTACCCACCTATCTGAATCATTTCATCTAGTATTGCTGCATGTAACCATGTTTCTTAAATACCCACAACGTCATAATCACAATCAAGCACATGAGCAGTTAGATCACCAAAATTCGCCAGCAAAGATTGTATATTAATATGAGAAATGTAGAGAAACATTTAAACACAAGGACAGGGAAGGAAGAAAATAGGTAAAAAAGTAGCAATAGTAAAAAAAAAAATATAAAGACAATTAGTTGATCCCGGACAAGAAATATTGAGTCCGTTCGCCTACCAGTAGCCACTGCACAAAAATAACGTTATATTCCATATTCTAAAATATATTATACTAATCCCATTTTTATTTTTTGGATCTGTTGTAGTTTATCATACAGTACTTACTATAGCAACGCCAATTATAATTATGTTTACATACTACTATAAAGTACAAAGTACAACTTACTACTTAGTTATATAAGTTAAAGAAAAACGATTCATATAACTCCATAGTGACATACCTATTTATCCGGATATTTACAAAGCCAGAAGTAATATTAAAGGTACATATTAAAACATAAATTAGAACTCTATTCGACGGGGGACAGCAGCCATCATAATAACCTCCAAATTAATATTCTTTTTATTCAAATATATATATACTAAAAAAAAAACATAATATCTAGGTCTCTGATTTGTGTAAGTGCAATTATAGGATCCAATGTTATCAGTACAGCGTTTTATATAAAAAAACAAATATATTGTTCTAAATAAAATAAAGAACTATATGAATATAAATAAATCACAAAATAAAGGACAGTCATTATTTTAAGACTTCCGAGGGCTTGTTAGTATATTTATATACAGAAACTAAAAATCAAACCATTTTCAGGAAACTTACATATTTTTAAAGATCGTTAATATCCTCAATACTGTTCACTCGGCGCACTGTATCATTACACTTCACATAAACAGCCCCATTGAGGCACCACGCGTTTTTATACGTAAATTTTTTGATTGCAGTGGATAATATAAGTAAGCGATTTTTCGTTAAGTCTTCTTTTATTTGAATGTTTGTGGATTTTAACCGGCTACGAGACTTTAACACTGCCTTGCGTTCCACATCACTGAAAAATGTAACGAGAACTGCATTAGGTTTCTCGCTCGGATTTTTTGACTGTATGCGATGACACTTTTTTAGGTGCATGTCCTTAATATTTACCTTTAGTGTTTTATTAAAGATATCCAAGGTTTTATTGCGCAAATTCTCGTTTTCTTCTGCGGGAATACCATATATACGAATGTTTAAACTTCGAGATATCTGTTCTTGATTGTCAAGCATCTGTTTTAGATTGGAATTTGACTCTTTAAGATCCACGATCTCCTTTTGAAGTTCTTGTATTTTCTCAGTCTGCTTCTGGATTTTAGCTGCAAATGTTTTTTCCAATGTAACGGCCACTTTACTGACTATTATTTCTAGAAACTGATCGGTAAAAATTGACAACAACAACAAATCAACGTCCATTTCTGTCAAACCCATAATGGCTGTCAACCCACAAACTAATACAAACCGGAAAACCAGGCCTGGTAATAAGCTATATGCGATGCCTTATCCGGATTTTTTGCAGAACTAGCACTGGACACTACCAACTAACTCTTTAAAACTGCAACATGGAATAATTTAACTTTTTATTCTCTCAAAAATCACAAAGTTGCAGCAGCTACTACGGCGTGAATACTACATCAACAGCGCCATCTCTTTATATATATATATATATATATATATATATATATATATATATATATATATATATATATATATATATATATATATATATATATATATATATATATATATATATATATATATATACAGGGTTATTCACGCAACCCGTTATCAACTTGCTTATTTTAAATGGAACACCCTGTATTTTATGATTTTCTTGGATTCTACGGAGAATTTTAATGCTATTTTATGTTCCATATCCTATACCTAGGTTCAAGCGCTCTTAAGATATTTGACCTTGAACCGAAAATGAGCCTTCGGGGTAACAAATTTTAAAATCTCATATTTTTGTAAGTGTTGAAGATATAATCTTCATATTTTGCAGACGATCGGTAAATAATCTCAGGTTTCTATTTTTTTTTAATGAATTTGTCTATTTTTATACAGGGTGTCCTAAATTCAGCGGCAAACATTCACATTTTCAAAGCCGCTAAAGTCCGTTTTTTTAAAAGGGACACCCTATAACTTTATGCACTATCAAATGTAGAATTTCATTTTCTATCGAACTGTATTAAGGTTCCCTATACCTATTCGTAACCATTTTCGAAATAATTGGGTTTTATAAAAATATCGTATGTATTTGCTTAAATGTTTACATGTTCCAATGGTGAGCCATGGAAAAACAATTGAGATCCAATATCCAATATGACAGATGATTAGTATGCGTTATTTATCGAAAGCTGTCAGTGATAAACTAAATCTTCTAAATCGAAATGGAAGAATACTCAAACGCTGATATTCTCAATCTATTTTATATTTATGGAGAATGTTATAAAATTTTGGAGAGAACGTGTCGTGTGTTTAATGAACGCCACCCTGATTTGCCGCTAATGAACAAGTCAAAATTCAAGAGGATTGAAACGAACTTTTTACGTTTTGGCAAGGTTAAAGTTACAAAAAATGTTCCGAAACCAGTGACAAATGCCGAGGATAACGTAATAAACACATTAGCTTATTTCCACGCAAAACCGCAAAGTTCAATACCGTCTGCAGAAAACGATTTGTGAATTTCTTCTTCATCTGTCCAAAGAATCTTAAGCGAACATCATATGCACCCTTATTCCTTCCAAAACGTGCAAGCCTTGAAACCTGGTGATGACGTCCGACGAGTAGAATTTTGCGAATTCATGTTTTTGAAAATTCAAGAGGACCCTCAATTCCTTTCAGAAATATTTTGGACCGATGAAGCGAAATTTTCTAGAGAAGGAATAACAAATAGAAGGAACGAACATTTCTGGGCAGCAGAAAGGCCAAACGCGTTCTCAAGAGAGGTTTAACTTCATTGTTTTCGGTATAGTATTAAATGATCAGGTGCGGTACTGTATTTATGAAGACAATTTAAACAGTGATACGTATTTGGAAATTCTACGAGGGACTGTTTCTGAATTTATAGAAGAAATTCCTATAGGTGAGCTGCAAAATTATTGGTATCAATTAGATGGGGCACCAGCACATAATTCTGCTGCAGTTTATCTCCAATTATCTCGAATTTTTGAAGATCGCTGGATTGGTCCCAATGGCCCTTGGAGATGGCCCCCGCGATCGCCTGATTTAACACCCCTAGACTTTTATTTATGGGGATTTTTCAAAGGTAAAGTTTATGCTTCCCCAGTAAATAACCAACAAGATTTACTGGACAGGATACGAACAGCTTTTGCCGAATTAGAAAACGGACAAATTCAACGGGAAACAGCAACTGTACAAAGAAGAATTGAAATGTGTCTTCAAATGAACGGACAGCATACAGAACATTTGTTATAATTCAATTTTATTATTTTATTTATTTATTGTTGATTGTTAGATTGCTATATTTTTTAAGTTCACTAAAACAAGTTTAGAACAGTCTTGAACTTAGTAGATATGGTTAAAAATAATGTAAACAATTTATTACATTTTTTATAACTTTAACTTTTCCGAAACAAAAAAAATTCGTTTCAATCCTCTTCAATTTTCTCTTGTTCATTGGCGATAAATGAGGATGTTTTTCATTAAAAACATGGCACGTTCTCTCCAATATTTTGTAACATTCTCCGCGAATATAAAATAAATTGAGAATATCATCTTTTGAGTGTTATTTTATTTTAATTTAAAAGTTTCAGATCAGCTGTCATGTTGAATAAGCGTTTAGCAAATACATATGATAGTTTAATAAAAACCTGATTATTTCGAAAATGGTTACGAATAGGTATAGGGAACCTTAATACAGTTCGATAGAAAATTAAATTCTACATTTGATAGTGCACAAAAGTTATAGGGTGTCCCATTTAAAAAAACGGACTTTGCGACTTTGAAAATGTGAATGTTTGCCGCTGAATTTAGGACACTCTGTATAAAAATAGACAAATTCAATAAAAAAAAATAGAAACCCAAGATTATTTACCAATCGTCTGCAAAATATGAAGAATCTATCTTCAAAACTTACAAAAGTATGAGATTTTAAAATTTGGTACCCCGAAGGCTCATTTTTGGTTCAAGGTCAAGTATCTTAAGAACGCTTGAACATAGGTGTAGGACATGCTACATAAAATAGCATTAAAATTCTCCGTAGAATCCAAAAATATCATAAAATACAGGGTGTTCCATTTAAAATAAGCAAGTTGATACCAACTTCCGGTTAAACTGGAAGTGACAGGAAGTTGAAAATATTTCAAAAAAGAAGTACCCCTTGACCTTACCTTAATCCCAAAGTTTGAAATTTTTATCTAAATGGCATCATCAAAAACTTTTAATGAACGGGTTGCGTGAATAACCGCGCTTTAAGTGGGGGCGGAAGCTATCGTTAGAGTAGGTTCTTTGTTTGAACGGCTATCCGTGTGTTGTGTGATACGTCCGTCGCGTCGTGCATGGTGCGATATGGAAGACAATAATACGGTCGTGGATATGCAAATACCGTCAACTTTGGCTGTCGGTAATAACGTTGAAAATGTTGGAGAATTTAGTAAGAAGAGTGTGTGTGAATGTGTGGTGTGTGTCTTAATAATAAAGGGATTTTCAACATTAAACTTCGCTGATAAGCTTCAAATAATTTCCAAAGGAAGGGCAAAATCGCCTGAAAAATTTAACCACAAAAATGAAAAACTGTTTTAGACATTTTTATCCAGAAAAACAATACGAACAATTTAAATTGCTAAAAGGGTGTGAAAATATAAGTAAATTATTTTGTTGGCCATGTTTACTTTTTGAAAATGAAAAAGGTCTCTGGAATAAAACTGGTTTTTCCGATTTAAACAATTTCCATAAAGCTGTAAAAAGAAACATTATGTTCAAAGCGCATTTGCAGGCGGTCATAAAAGAAAAAGACTTCGGCAAAACCAGAATTGAACACGCCCTTAATAAACAGTTGGAAATTAGTCACCGCCAACACAATGAACTAGTCGATAAAAAATAGGCAAATTTTAAGAAGACTTATCGATGTTGTTTGTTTTTTCGGACAGCACGAATTGGGATGACGAAAACAGGGGTTTCTTCAAATAGAGGAAATTTTCAAGATTTCCTTAGTTTAATGTATAAATATGATGATTGCTTAAAAAATCCTTTAGAGCAGTCTAGCGTTTTTCGAGGAACGTCAAATCGAATCCAGAATGATTAGCGGAAATTAACGCTGTTGCAACCATTATTCTAAAAAGAATTAAGCAGGAGATTGGCGAGACGCGGTTCATTGCTATTGTTCTGGACGAAACAACTGATATCACTAATTTTAGCCAATTATCTATAGTAATACGTTATGTTAAAACAGACGGAAGTATTCAAGAGCGATTTTTAGGTTTTAAGAATGTGTCCGAAAATCGTACAGCAGATGCATTATATACCGTAGTTTATAACGTTACTAAAAAAATTAATGGAGAGAAAAAATTACTTGCTCAAAGCTGATGGAGCTGCAGTGATGGCAGGACAATTAGGGGGTCTGCAAGCTAAAGTTCGAGAAAATTTCCTGAGTGCTGTGTTTGTCCATTGTTTTGCTCATAAATTAAATTTAGTTTTATCCCAGTGCATCAATCACATTAAAGAGTGTAAAGTATTTTTCGTTACTTTAAGTGGCATGGCTGCTTTTTTTTCCAAGTCAACAAAACGTACACAAGCTTTGGACTCCATTGTCCACAAACGATTGCCCAAAGTAGCTCCTACTAGGTGGAACTATAATGGAAGACTTGTGTTAACAGTATCTTAAAATCGTGAATCACTGATTGAACTATTTGAGAATATAATAGAAAATAATGAAACGTGGGACTCAGAAGCAATAAATAGTTCGAGGGGGTTTTTGGACTCTTTGAAACAAGATTTTAATTTTAATTATTTGTTGAACATATTTTCAGAAATATTTCCGTTCTCGGACAATGTTTTTAATATATTACAAACTACAAAAAATGATATTGATTTTTGCCTAAAAAAGTGGATGATTTTAAGTCCATGTTAAGCCAAAAAAGAGATGACTTTGATCTACTTTGGGAGAAAACGATGACGTTAAATGTAGAGCCTCAAGCCAAGCGTCTTCGAACAGACAAGGTGGGAGATGTTCAAACATTATACAGACGCCTCTTTTATGAAATAATCGGTCAAATTCAGCAACAAATAAACTATAGATTTAAGGGTGTAAATGATTTTAAATTCCTCGAGCTCTGCCATTTTGATGCATTTAAAGGAAAAACTTTTCCAGAACATGCGTTTAAATCTCTTCTTCTTCATTATGGCCAGTTCTTCGACCGAGTGTTACTGCGATCTGAACTAAAAGCGATTTATGAAACTGATGACATTAGCGCAAAAAATAACGCTACGGAACTAATGCATGTGTGAATTAGTATAGACAATACCTGCCACAAGTTCATCAGTAAAACGCAATTTTTCAACACTTAAACGTATAAAAAATTTCGTGAGAAATTCAACGGGGCGGAGAGACTTTCGCATACATCGCTGTTGTCCATTGAAAATTAATCTTCTCCAAAATATGTCGTTTTTATGATGACGTCATTGACGAATTTACAAAAAATTATCGAAGAATCTAATTATATTACAAGGTAAGTTTCTAAAAATTGCTTCCCTTTCTTAAAATCTTACCGCACGCCCCTGTCTTACTTAAAAAAAATGGAGTAAATGGCTTCTTACAGTCTTCTTAGTCCCGTTTGCCTTTCTGTGCAACTTTTCGTCGTACTGCCCCCTGTTCTCCTCTGTTCCACATAATTCCACCTTTTATTATTCGGCTTTAAAAGATTTAGGGTTTAAAACTTAGAAAATACACAGCATTAGCAGAAAATTCGAAAATTCGTAAAATATGGGACCTGGGAGCATCAAGTAAAAGGAGGTTAAGCCAATTTTCCAACAAATAGGCAGATAACCTTCAGTTAGTATTTTATTTTGTTTGCAGGAATAAAAACATTCACCAGACAACCGCAACAAATTTAAAGCTCTATATGTGAACTTAGAAGCAAAATATTTCACCCGTGCAATTTCGGGGACTGTGGACACAGTTACTGGCACAAAATATATCCATGTCACATTATTGACACTTCAGTCGACAAAATCATGGAGATTTGTTTCAGATAAATCATCCCAGGCCGAGATCTGTTTCGGATTTTCACTAATTCAATTGAAAATTCAGAAAGTCCATCATTTTTGTTTACGTTATAGTGTTTCTTTAGCACAACTCTAGATTTTTGGATCCTTGCTCGAATCAAGCACCTATTTTTTACATCTGGACGACTTAAACGACTTTTCCACTATAAGTATCCATGACATTAAAAAAAAAACCACCCTAGTCACTGCCTTGTTACGCTTGCAGAATTTATTTAATTCCAATATTGACCAATCACTGATAAGAATTCTTACGTCATAAATGATTTTGCTAGTAGAAAAATTGCCTGATATAACTGTCAACAACTTTTCAGAAAAAAAAAGGGAAAAAATATCTAAAAACTCGATAAATTATTATTAGTATTTGTATTATACAATATCCCTGAAGCAACCCGAAAGCTGCTATCTTTCCAGGAACATACTCTTCCGACTCATAAAAACAACCTCAAGGATCATTGTCGCAGAAAGATGGCGTCTTGCAGAGAGCGACATTTCCATTTGCATTCGATGTCGTTTTATGCTAATGTCGCTGATTTATGGTTATTTTTATTTGATTCTCGAAATTATTATATGGACTGTATCCGTATGGGTGAAAATCGTATTTTATGCGTGCCGAGATATTTTTCGAGGTCGGAATCGATTGCCGCGTGAGAATTATTTTCGGAGTTTTCCCTTTACGAAGGGATTTTATTCGTCTACTTGTTTGTGTTTGTCACTTGTCTGTCTTTTATGCGAGATTACATGGGATATAATAAACTATATGGTCTTTTTTTCGCGTTCAAAATATAATAAATTCCAATTATCTGCCTCTTTAAATTTGGGAATATAGCAGAGCGTTCATTTATTTTCTAGTTAAAGGCACGAATTACAATATAAAATAAAGTAATAATAAATAATAATAATAAATAATAAATAAATGCTTTATTGTCAAAAAAAATTTTACAATTTTGTGGACAAAGCTGTTGTAAAAAAATAGTTTGCAAACATCAAAATTAGCAAACAAAACAAGACAAAAACAAAAACACATCATAAATATTATAGAAAAATAATATTTAAATCAGGAATTTAGAATATTAATATTATAGAATCCTAAAAGAAGTACATTAGAAATGTACTTTGTCAGTCGTACTATGTTATAAACATTTTCATAAATATAATGTAAAAAAATAAAAAAGCAAAATAAAAAATAAAAAAGTACGAAACAATTAAAAAAAATACATATACAAAGTTCGGTAAAAATGGTTGGTAATGGCAACTATCACACTAGGGGTTCATAAGGATAAAATTATGTGTTGTAAAACTCGTTCACGGTGTAGAAGGCTCTTTCCAGTAAGAATGATTTCAAAGCCTTGCGAAATGAAGTCAGAGATATTATGGATTTGATGTTAAATGGCAGGTGATTATGCATTTTTTTTGCATTGTAGATTACTGATCTTTTAATTAACTCTGAGTGTGGGGTTGGAAGATAGAGATCGTGTTCAGTATTTCTGAGAGGGTAGTTGTGAGAAGGTCTCTCTAATAGAGCAGGTGCGTGCTTACGAATTAAGCAAACCGATTCCAAAATGAATAAGCAAGGAAGGGTTAGTATTTTATATCTTTTAAAGAAATCTCGGCAGTGAGTTCTACTGTTAAGTCTCAGTAGGTAACGAACAGCTCTTTTTTGTAGTATAAAAATTCGATCAAATTGAGTCGCACAACATGTACCCC
The DNA here is from genome assembly GCA_030620095.1 of Kuschelorhynchus macadamiae. Lineage (NCBI taxonomy): Eukaryota > Metazoa > Arthropoda > Insecta > Coleoptera > Curculionidae > Kuschelorhynchus > Kuschelorhynchus macadamiae. Next base: position 27,793 of record JAUTXW010002712.1, on the reverse strand, counting down.
AGAATGAAATAGCATATCTGAGGTGCGACTAAACAAGAGCAAAATAAACAGTTCTAGAGGTAGAAAAGCTAAGCTCCTCGGAAACAGATCTTAACGCAAAGCAAGCAGAACCTAACTTCCTTGATAAAGCGTCGATATGTGGATCCCATTTTAAAGAATCATCTACAAGAAGCCCTAGAAATTTTACAGAGTTTACGACATCAATAGTGGTGCCATTAAGGTCAAAGGGTTCCAGCGTGTTTTTATAAGACAAGACTTTCGTTTTAGAGATGTTCAAACATAGGAGATTAGAATCGCACCAGGATTTAATGGTGATTAGGTCATTAGATACAATCCTATGTAGGTCCGTGACATCTGGGTGGCTCCACGTAAAGCTGGTATCGTCCGCAAAGAGACATATTTTTCCACTAATGTTTAAATTAGCCATGTCGTTTATGAACAGAAGAAACAAGATAGGGCCTAGTACCGAGCCTTGAGGCACTCCATATTCCATTGGCTTACAAGAAGACATCCTGTTGTCAACTTTCACAACTTGATTTCTGTTGCTAAGATATGACTTAAACCAATTGAGAGGAGCCCCTCTAAATCCATAGTACTGCAGTTTGTTAGTTAATATATTATGATTCACACAATCGAAAGCTTTGGAAAAATCACAGAAAATTGTTGCCGTAGCGTGATGGTTGTTTAGGCTGGAGTAAACTCTATTAAGAAGGGAAAACTTGGCATCGCTTGTGCATTTGTTACTTAGAAATCCAAATTGATGTTTTGTAAGTATTTCATATCTAGACAGAAATGATAAAAGCCTTTTTTTAACCAGTCTTTCGATGATCTTAGATAGCGTAGGGAGAAGTGCAATTGGGCGATAGTTCGAAGCTTCTTCTGAAACACCTCCTTTGTGAAGAGGTATGATTATTGCAGTTTTAAGGCAGCTTGGAAAAGTACCATTTTGGAAAGACATATTTATCAAAGTAGTCAGATGCTCTAGTGTGCATTCCGGCAGACTTGAATACATTTTTAAAGTAAGCCCATCAGTTCCCGAAGAAGATTTATTTTTGATATCATTAATTGTACTACGAAGTTCTGATAAAACTACTGGTGAAAAGAAGAAACTGTGCAGGTTTACCCTATGATTAGAGAGATATGAAATTGGGTCATTAGATTGAGATACGGATTTAGTCAAGTCTTTGGCTACATTTACAAAATAATTGTTTAGGTCCTCAGGAGAGGTAAGGATAGTGCTGGATAAAGGAGTTTTGTTTCTTAAATCATTGACGATAGACCAGGTTTCTTTAGCTACATTTTTGGCGTTAGAAAGTCTATTATTGTAATAAATATCTTTGGCGGCTTTAATAGTTTTATGATAAATTTTTCTGTATGATTTTACATAATTATGAAAAAAGACACTGTCCGAAAATTTCTTTAAATGAGATAGTGACCGCATGTTCTTAGAAGATATACGTAAACCTTTAGTGGACCAGGGTTTACTTCTTTTATTTTTGATAGGCCTAAGAGGAAAAGATTCAGAAGCTATATTAATTAGAGTTTTTATAAAACGAGAAAATTCAGTGTCGACATCATAAGTGTGAGAGTCCCAGTCAGTTATTTGACATAGGTGTTTGAAATTAATGAAATTTCTAACCGAAAAAATACTTGTCTACAGGAATTTTTGGCTTTGGATGTAATTGAACATTTTGTGAAAATTGCTTCATGATCGGAGAAACCTGGACTTAAGACATTACATTCGACGGAGCTAGGATCGAAAGAAGACACAACGTAATCTATAGTACTGGCACTTGTCTTAGTAATTCTGGTTGGTGAGTTGACGTGCATGGCAATTCCTAATGACTCAAAGATGGACTGAAGACATTCCTGAGCAGCACACACACTGGAAAAGTCAATATTGAAATCGCCACATAAGATTAATTTGCTTTTTACAGGAAGGGACTCGAGCAAACTTAGAAGGTTATGGCAGAATAATTGCACATCAGCATCAGGTGTTCTATAAATACAAATAATATAAAGGTCATAAGTATTGTGATAAACGATAGAAAATTCAAATACTTTTTCAGATAATTAATGATTATACTTTGATATTTCGGAAAAATCGTTGTTTGAAGATATTATCATGGTGCCTCCATGAGTTAAATTAGTTCTATTAAATCTGGCAATTGTGGTATAGTTTTTAACAAAAACAGGTTGATTGATATTTAGCCAGTGCTCAGTGATGGCAATGACTTCTGGAAAATTTAGCTCTTCTAACAAAAGATATAATTCGTCTGTTTTATGTCTTAAGGACTGAATATTAAGAAAAAAAAGATTAAAATTGCTATTGGTCAATTTTTTAGAGGGTGCTAGATCCTCTTTTCGCGTCATATTGACTAAAAATTTTTACTTTTTGATGGTGAACTACTAGAATAATATTTACCAGTACCTTCACGAATTTTTTGGAGCCGTAAAATTTTTTCCGAGGAGTAGAAAGATCTATACGCTGCAAGGTCTGAGTCCACTTCAGATGAACCAATCCCATAGGCATCGTGGAAGCGATAATACAGCTTGCGCAGGGATTCCTTGTCACTGGGAAGGCCTTCTGAAGCTAGCAATAATTTAATGCTAGTACTTGTATGCCCCTCAAAACACACACTAGATGGCTGGTCGTGTAGATAAGCAAGAAATAGCCTTAAGGTCTTTAGTAAGGAAGGATCCCTTAATCTGGCTAATATATAGCGACCATTTGCTTTATCCGAATCTTGGGACAGCCGCACTCTTGGTAGAGTCATTGGATCAAACTGCAAAAAATCATCTTTCTTTGCAGTTTTCTCCATGCTTAATTTAGAGCCCTCCAGTGCCAATGACCTACAAGCTGCTATGGCCTCCCTGTCAGAGCCAATTATGACTGACTTATCCTCTTCAGGCACAAATGTCACTGGTGATTCCAATAATTGAGGCTTTGGTGGAGACAGCCCCCGGCTCTTTGGGATATCTATATTGACATTTTGATGACTAGAAGATGAGACATTATGGGCTGTGGAAGTGGGCGGCGTTTGGATAAGGATTGGTGAAACTGAATCATAGGTAGGATCAATTATAGTACCAGGTGGCCACAGACTAGCGTTCTTAAGCTGAATTAAGTGATCTTTATTTTGCACCCCAATTTTAAAATCTGAGTGCAAAGTGTCTGCATTCTTAAGCATAGGAAAACAACGCACAAAATTCGTGGTTCCTATTTTTTCTTTGATGTAGTGTACAAGCTGATTTGATTTATACGTGGACGGAATTATGGATACCACTACATAATATTAATGGTATTTTTCCTAACAAGAGCGGAAAGTAGTACTTTTCCAACCGCGACCAGCAGTCGAGTGTGGAAAAGACACCTTCCGCAAGGGTTAGGATCACTATTTTTTTCTACGACCGTTCGGAAATCGCCAAAAAAAAACGAAAAAGTTTTGTTAGTGTTTATTATAATAAAAATATTGTTTATTGTTTAAATACAGGTATGGGCAACCTTTGCTTAGATGAGAGATTAATTTCGGAACTTAAACATGTCGTGGGCTATAGCACCGAACATTAACAAGACAAGAAGGAGCACAGTCCGTCGGAACTTTTATGTTGTACTTACAACAACGCGCCGACGAATCCGAGAAATTCATACAGCTGTGCAAATGGGAAAACGTTGGTTAAATGATAGATCTTTATATAATTATAAAAGGTACTGTTTGTAGAAATTAAGTAAAAAAGGAAATTAATTGTTGAAAATTCTAATCCAAGATAGCGGAACAAAATGGCGGCCTATTAAAGTATTTAAAAACTCACTCTAAAAAAACTAATTGTATTATAGTGGTAAACTAGGAAAGTGCGGAACACGAAAGAAAACCGGACGGTCCTTAAAATAAAGGTTCATAGTCTTAAGCAAGCGGAAAAGTAAAATTTGTGTACGCAAATAAATTGTATGTTATTTTATTTGTTGTAATAGTTTGCCGCTTCACCTGTAAAGTGCGCCAGCTAAGAGGTACGGAAAATTAATCGAGGATTTAGTAAATTTCGCACTGGTCCACTTGTAATTGGGATGTGCCTAGAGTCTCCATGCACTTGCAGTTAGAAGGTTCTAGCTATTTCCAGTGGCGCCTATACATTGCGAGCATTTGTTTTCATTTCTATATAAATGCGTTGCGTTGAATTTGAATTATTATTTCGAAGTAAGGATGGCGAGCAAAAGAGGAAAAACAATTTGAAGCGGTGCACGTGAAGTTATTGCGAGCGTTATAGAGGCCTGTACTAGAGAAGCTGAAAATAATAGTTTTACTATTCCAATTCAAAATCGAATAGAACGCGCTGCATTTTACACTTGTGTTTCGGAAAATAATGTAAGAAAAATTCATAATGATCGCTTACGTTCTACTTCACCTTCAAAATCTTCTGGTACAAAAAGGCCACGATTATCATACAAAGATAAAATTGACGATGGTGATTCTCAAGTAATTCGACGAACAATAGAGGATTTTTATACAAACTTGAAGAAGGTTCCGACCTGCAAACCCCTACTTCGTGCTGTAAAGAACAAAATAGATTTTCCGTACGGATACAATACCTTAAATCGGCTTTTACGATCAAATGGTTTTGTTTGGCGCAAGTGCCAAAATAAACGAAAATTGCTCATTGAGAGACCAAATATTTTTCAGTGGCGTGAAAAATATCTATGAACTGTAAGGCAATATAGGCAAGAAGGACGCAATATTGTATTTCTAAACGAAACCTGGGTAGATAATGATATGACAGTGAACAAATGCTGGCAAAGTGAAAGTGTTACAGGTGTTGTTCAGGGAATCCGCTCTAGTAGTCGCTTTATTATAGTTCATGCTGGTTCAGAAGCCGGATTTGTTCCAGGTGCTGCTTTAGTTTTTCGCTCGGGACTAACAAGTGGAGACTATCTTGGAATAGATGAATAAAGATAATTTTGAAAAGTGGTTGCTCCCAAATCAATCGTGGTATTGGATAATACGTCTTATCATTCTCACGAAGATAAAGCGCCAACTAAATACTCTACAAAAGCTCATATGATGTCGGGGCTTAAATCGAACAATCTTGTATGGGATCCAACATGGAGAAAATATCAATTATATGAAGTAATATCAGCCAACAAGCCTAAAGAAAGAAAGTATAAACTTGACGGTCTTTTACGTAACCTCAGTCATACACCTTTAAGGCTGCCTCCATACATGTGCGACCTCAACCCTATTGAACTTGCATGGGCAGGAGTAAAAAAATATATTCGAGAGCGCAGCACCGGTGAACTTTCAATTAAAGTTTTAAATAAAATAACATTAGAAGCGATTGACTTAATATCGACTGAAAATTGGAAATCGTTTGTTAAACATTTTTGTTCTATTGAAGATAAATACTGGGAAGTAGATGGCAAAATTGAAACGGTTATTGATGATTTAGTTATCACACTGGAATCTTCAAGTAGTGACGACGAAACCTCATCATTTTCAGAGGAAGACAACGATTTAGAAGGAATCGAACCAATATAATCACAGTCGTCAACTTCAAAAATGTCTTAGTTTTTTTTCGTATATTTTGTAAAATTGTTCATAAAGTAGCTGTCAATAAACTGCTTCAAAGTAATTAATTTTCTGTTCAACACCGGGTGTCAAAAGATATCTAATATTGCAATTAATATTTCAAAAACTACAGAACTCATATTTTTCCAAAATTAACACATCAATGTAGTTATAGTAGGAGAGCCAGCACTGATTCCACTGAACAAGATTTATCAAAATTTTAACTTGTGCAGTTCGACTTTGGGCTATTCGGGTATGCCAAAAGTGACCGTTTGTCTCCGTCTGTCATATTACTTTGTACAGAGGGCGTCATTGTGAAGTACTATACAGGGCGTTTCCTAATTGCGTGCTAGTGTTAAAGGGGGTGATTCTCGGACCTTTTTAAGAAAAGTTTAATATGAACCCAAAAGTCTTAACTTTGGAGATACAGGGTTTTAAAAAAACATTTTTTTAAAATCCTAATTGTGATGCTATTATAGATAAAGAACTGTGTGAAAGTTGATACACGTCTTTTATGCATAAAAGGGCATTTTTTATTAACAATCAATTTTTGAAATTTCTATCAGTGGCGTGCATATGTAATTAACCTGGATAAATCCATATGCTCCTTAATGCATAGAAGACGTGTATCGAATTTCATGCAGTTATCTACAATAGCATCGGAATTGGGATGAAAAAATGTTTTCTTTTTAAACTTTACCATCCTGTATCTCAAAAGATAAGACTTTTAGGACATAAAAACATCCCATTAAACATCAGCACGCAATTAGGAAACGCCCTGTATAGTACTTCACAATAACGGCCCCTGTATAGAGTAATATGACACCTAACCGAGTAGCCCAAAGTCGAACCGCATAAATTAAAATTTTGATAAATCTCGTTCACTGGATCTGATGCTGGCTGCACTTGTAAAATCTAGACTTGTGATTTGTGCCTGCGTCTTTGTCTATTTTTACAGTCAGGACATCAATACAACTTTTTTTTGCAATGTATTAGTTTTAAGTTATCCTAAAGACTTGACTTGACTGCAACTGTTAGCTATAATTATTTTAATATTCTTTTCAATTGACTAGCCTATACTTCTTGTAAAAGCTTCTATAATTCGAATTTGAATTAAGTATTAATATGTTATTGGTTCAGACATTTTCTACTACCTATATCAATTTTAATTTCAACATCCATTTAATGTGTTTATAGTACTGATATATTACTATAGGGGATTTTTTGATGTATAAATTCCGTTGTCATCACCTAATGGACATTTTATAATCCATGTGGTCAAGAATACTCAACTTCACTGTTTTACGTTTACGTTACGTTTACGTGACGTCAAACAAGAATTTGTTCACAATATTAAACAAAAATATAATGAATATTTTATTTGAAATGTACCGATTAGAAGATCTAAGCTAACTATAATTCCTAAAAGAAAATATAAACAATTTCAAAAATGTCTTAGTTTTTTTTCGTATATTTTGTAAAATTGTTAATAAAGTAGCTGTCAATAAACTGCTTCAAAATAATTAATTTTCTGTTCAACACCGGGTGTCAAAAGATATCTAATATTGCAATTAATATTTGAAAAACTACACAACTCATATTTTTCTAAAATTAACACATCAATGTAGTTATAGTAGGGGAGCCAGCACTGATTGCAGTGAACAAGATTTATCAAAATTTTAATTTGTGCAGTTCGACTTTGGGCTATTCGGCTATGCCAAAAGTGACCATTTGTCTCCGTCTGTCATATTACTTTGTACAGAGGGCGTCATTGTGAAGTACTATACAGGGCGTTTCCTAATTGCGTGCTAATGTTAAAGGGGGGTGATTCTTGGACCTTTTTAAGAAAAAAGTTTAATATGAACCCAAAAGTCTTAACTTTGGAGATACAGGGTTTTAAAAAAACATTTTTTTTGAATCCTAATTGTGATGCTATTATAGATAAAGAACTGTGTGAAAGTTGATACACGTCTTTTATGCATAAAAGGGCATTTTTTATTACCAATCAATTTTTGAAAATTCTATCAGTGGCGTGCATATGTAATTAACCTGGGTAAATCCGTATGCTCCTTAATGCATAGAAGACGTGTATCGAATTTCATGCAGTTATCTACAATAGCATCGGAATTGGGATGAAAAAAAATGTTTTCTTTTTAAACTTTACCACCTGTATCTCAAAAGTTAAGACTTTTAGGACATAAAAACATCCCCTTAAACATCAGCACGCAATTAGGAAACGCCCTGTATAGTACTTCACAATAACGGCTCCTGTATAGAGTAATATGACAAACGGAGACCCTACGGCCACTTTTGGCATAACCGAGTAGACCAAAGTCGAACCGCATGAATTAAAATTTTGATAAATCTCGTTCACTGGATCTGATGCTGGCTGCACTTGTAAAATCTAGACTTGTGATTTGTGCCTGCGTCTTTGTCTATTTTTACAGTCAGGACATCAATACAACTTTTTTTTGCAATGTATTAGTTTTAAGTTATCCTAAAGACTTGACTTGACTGCAACTGTTAGCTATAATTATTTTAATATTCTTTTCAATTGGCTAGCCTATACTTCTTGTAAAAGCTTCTATAATTCGAATTTGAATTAAGTATTAATATGTTATTGGTTCAGACATTTTCTACTACCTATATCAATTTTAATTTCAACATCCATTTAATGTGTTTATAGTACTGATATATTACTATAGGGGATTTTTTGATGTATAAATTCCGTTGTCATCACCTAATGGACATTTTATAATCCATGTGGTCAAGAATACTCAACTTCACTGTTTTACGTTTACGTTACGTTTACGTGACGTCAAAACAAGAATTTGTTCACAATATTAAACAAAAATATAATGAATATTTTATTTGAAATGTACCGATTAGAAGATCTAAGCTAACTATAATTCCTAAAAGAAAATATAAACAATTTTGGACATGTTGCGACACCCAACAGCAGCACGCAGTAACGTACTCATTTTCGCCAATCCGACTCTGTTCTGGAACGCAACGCTCAAACATCGCAGCTTAAACGATGGATTTCAACTGAAGCGCCTTGCATGCTGCCAACAATCTGCCGAATTTTGACGGCAGGCGGAAAATAAGGAGAGTGGCGCCACTAGTTTATTTCTACTGTGCCACATATGCAATAGAAACTCGTCGGTTTGTTCACGAAGGATCGCGATAATATTGTTTACACACGACGAAAATAATAATAGCACTACTATAACGCTTTCACTATTCGCTAGTTCTTTGCACTTTACTCGAATATCCAATACTGATCCTCCGACGGCTGGCTGACGTTTCGTAAATCTGGTGTTTTCTAAATTCTAATTCGAATTTAAAACAGCTTTATTTCTGATAACTTGAAAAATATTACATTTACATGCATACTATACCAAAATCTAAATGAAATGGCGTCACAAATATATGAAACAATCCATACTTATTATACATAGTGTTTAGTTTATAAATATTATCTACATAGTTACATTAAAATATTCCCTAAGACAATATGGCTCTAGATTAATTAGCAGTTTTTTTATTATTTTTTAAAATGCCCAAAGTTTAATTCTTCTTTGAATTGATTTGATAGTTTGGTAAAATTTTTTTATACACATATAAGAAGGATTTTTTCCGTTAGGGTTCGATGAATGGGGAAATTTAAATTTAGAGTTCTTGTATTGTAGGTTGAGTTGAAGCTATTTACCATAAATTTGTTTCAGTTTTCATGCAAAAACTTCAAACATTCAAACAAATAAAGACCATAAAAAGTTAAAATTTTCTTTTCTTTAAAAACACCCCTACATTACTCTCTGAAGCCTATTTTATACGCAATGCGAATTACCCTCTTCTGAGCTAATAATATTTTTTCTAAATTTGGAACGATGCCCCAAAAAATGATTGCATACTGGAATACAGACTCGAAAGTTGCAAAGTACACTGTGTCCCAGATTGCTTGTAATCACAGGGTTTCTCGGTAACCAGCAGAGATAGAACTTTGCGGTTTTCGCGACTCTGTGTCAATTTTTCGAGAAACTTTGAATGCCGCAAACAGAATTGTGCCAGATTGTTTCGTTCCCGAGATACAGAGTGAAATAGAAATTTTGCGCTTTTGGGGGTGGTATCATATTTCGGACACCCTGTCAGATAAAGAAAAGATAAAAACTGCTATGGATAGATATTTTTACGTAGAGTCCAGTGCTGCAGTCGAAATTTTTTTTAGACAAACCGTTTTTGAGGTATAGCCCAAACTTAGTATTTTTTAAATGGGACACCCTGTATTTTTTGGTTTCAAAAAATTTGCCTTTTTTTTCTTTTTAAAATGATGGATCACACTATGCACTTTTGACGTAAACTAAGCCTTATACACGCAATATTAAAAGAAAAACGTAAGTTGGCCATGGAAATATGGCATGGAAACAAAAATCAAAACTATTTGTTTCTTAAATATATCAAATATTGCCGTGTTTATCCTCTTATCATACGAGTTACCAATAATTCTAACAGGTAAATTAATAGATATTAAGAAGAAATGAATAATTTTGAAAATAGTCATAAGTATGATATGATGGTTTGTTTTATTGAATGTCATGAAAACAGTGATCAAGCATCTGATTTATATTTTAACAGGTAAGCACCAAGCGCTTAAATTATTATGAACCTCCTTTCAAAATTTTTTTTCAATTCCACTTTGAGTTATGGACTATTTCCAAAAGCTTTTTTTATATCGTAGATATCCAGAAAGGCCTCAGCCACACAAGGCAATTTTTCGCCGAATTAAATTAAATTTAATTAATGATGGATCATTTTCAAAGCTAAAACATATAATAAACGAAATCACGAGAACAATGAGATTGTTGTATTAGCAAGTATTCAGGCCAATCACGCGAATTCATGTAGGCATATTCAGGAAACAGTGGGGGTGTCAAAATCACAAACGCAAAGGATATTAAGAAAACATAAATATAAGCCTTATAAAGTAAATGTAGTACAACAATTGCATCCTGGAGATGCAGAAAGGCGTCTAAATTTTTGTAACTGGTATCTTCAAAAAACCCAAAATGACCCTGACTTCGGTAGCAAGGTTATATGGTCCGACGAAGCCTATATAAGTTGTAGTGGTATTTTTAACAGGCATAATAATAGGCACTGGTATACGGAAAACCAATTTTTAACAAGAGAACGTCAGCAGCAAGGAAGGTTTTGGTTTAGCGTCGCTTGCTTTATATTTGGAACAAAGATTACATTCCATATTTACAATAATAATTTAACAGCAGATAGATATCTAGCAATTTTAAATCAAATACTACCGGATTTATTGGATAACTTGCCGCTAGCAAATCTGCACAATATTTACTTTCAGCAGGACTGTGCTCCTGCCCACAATGCGCAAATTATAAGGCCATTTCTATTTGAAAATTTTCACGATCGCTGGATTGTTATAAATGGACCAGTAAGGTGGCCTGCTAGGTCGCCAGACCTCTCGATATTAAATTTTTTCGTTTGGTCTTACTTAAAAAACAAAATTTACCTGAATCCAGTCAATACGATGGAGCAGCTGCAAAATGCAACCATTCAGGCATTTAGATCATTGGAAGATAGACCTATAATAATGATGAATGCTCTAAGAAGAATTCGCACTGTGTGCCAATTATGTGTTCGTGAGGGGGGCGGCCATTTTGAACAGTTTTTCTAGTTATGTAGAATTTGTTTAGTATTGTGATTAAGTTTATCAAGATTATTAAGTTTATTTATTTCATAGTAAAAAAATGGTTATTAATTTTTTATATTGTTTAATTTTGCTTCTGGACACTTTTAATATCTACCCATATTTCCATGGCCAACTTACGTTTTTCTTTTAATATAGCGTTTATAAGGTTTAGTTTACGTCAAAAGTGCATAGTGTGATACATCATTTTAAAGAGAAAAAAAAGGCGAATTTTTTGGAATAAAAAAATACAGGGTGTCCCATTTAAAAAATACTAAGTTTGGGCTATATCTCAAAAACGGATTGTCTAAGAATTTGTGCGACTACAACACTGGATTCTACGTAAAAATATCTATCCATAGCAGTTTTTACCTTTTCTCTATCTGATAGGGTGTCCGAAATATGATACCACCCCCAAAAGCGCAAAATCTCTATTTTACCCTGCATCTCGGGAACGAAACGATGTGGCACAATTCTGTTTGCGGCATTCAAAGTTTCTCGAAAAAGTGACACAGGGTTGCGAAAATCGCAAAGTTATATCTCTGCTGGTTTCCGAGAAACCCTGTGATTACAAGCAATCTGGGACACAGTGTACATAGTTTTTAGTGTTTGCTCATTCATATATTTTGCGGCAGTTCTTATAGCAAAACAATTTTTACTTAATTTTTTTGATAAAACTTATAAAACTAAAAATTTAGTGTAATCTGATATGCCAAAGTGATATGGTACAAAATGTATTTCATCTGCTTTCTCTTTTTTAGATTGAATAGTGTCAAAGATAACTACATTTGTTTTACTGTCACTTAGAACTAATTTATTTTAATCAAATCATTCTTTTGTTTTCTGATATGTTATGCTCATTTCATATGTTAATTGATCAAAGTCTTTGGCACCAACAACTAAGTAAACAATGTGACTATTAGTGTTTTTGTATTACTTTACATAAGTCGTTTATATATATAATAAAAAGTATTGGACCAATAATACTTCCCTGAGCAATTTCCAGATTATTTGAGAGGATGCTAGATTTATATTCTACATTCTTATTTGTTATAGAAGCGACGACGTTATTCTTTTATACAGGTGCCCTTCGATAAGTATCTGACCCTTCGGCGAATATGGGATATGGTGAGATTTGGAATTGCATAAGATTTAACGGGTATATCCGTTATTTTAAGCCCTAGAGGGTTAAGACTTTATAGATGCGGTGTTGCCGGATTGTATACAATTTCCCTAAACATAGAGAAAACATATGCTTGGCAACGTCATACCCTGGTTATATATCGTACAGGTAAATCCTTATACCCGCTTTGCAATTAATCTAAATATGTTGATGTTCTTTAAATTTTGATGCGTTCAAAATACTCTTTTTCTATCATTGATTACGTAACGTCTAAGTTTTCTCCATCAGAGGTTCAATGTCAGGTTTGTAACACAGGTCTTTCCGATCACGAAGCAATATTTTCCAAATTTAGTATTCCTCTTAGGTCCTTACAGAGACCTCGCCATAGGGGCAGAATTTTCTCGGCAGCCAATTTTTCAGAATTTCATAATATTTGCTTAAACACCGACTGGAATTTTGAATTTGAAAATGTTAACTCAAATTTTAGAGCTTTCTTAAATAAAATTTTAAGTACTTTTAAAAGGGCCTTCCCGCTTAAGACTATCAATCCTAAGCGTCATAAACCGTGAACCACGAAAGGACCACGCATTTCTGCTAAAAATATGCGTTCCCTCTTATATATAAAAAAATTCACCGGCTCCATTCTTATTCTCGATTATATCTCTAATTATAGGAGGATCTATATTAAACTCATCGAGTCAGCAAAAAAATATAATATTAAAAACGTCTAATAATATCTAAAAATGTTCAAAGGAAATCTGGTCCATTATCAATGACCTCAGAAACAAATCAAACCCTGAGACTTAGATCTTGCCAAGGTGAAATTACTTAAATGATTACCTCTGGTATCTCGCCAAGTTTGGACCCTTTTTCATTTCTCCCTCCACCAAAAAATGTCGCTGATAGCCTTTTCTTAAGCCCTGTTAGTAGCATGGAACTATTGAAAGAAATGAATAACATCACAAGCAAATCTACGTGTAGCGCGATGGCCTATCAATTAAAATATTCCTGAACCCGCCGCTCTCAGTCACAGAGGCCCTTACAACACTAATAAATGAATCCTTTATACAAGGTATATTCCCTGAATGCCTTAAAACAGCTATAATTATGCCTCTTCATAAAAGTACTATCAAAAATCATTAAAAGGTTAATAAAGAATCGTCTTATGCCATTTCTCCTTAAACATCAGAAAATATCTCAATAATAAATCAACAAGTGCACCAGTGACGCCATGTTCTTGTTGCTTAGCGACGTCTACTTATCCCTCAATAACAACCACCCCAACGCCTCAGTTTTTGTGACTATGCAAAAGCCTTTGACTGTGTTAGTCATGAAATTTTAATAAGCAAGCTGAATTTTTATGGAATCCGTGGTATTTCTTTAAATTGGTTTAAATCTTATCTCGGCAATAGGCAACAATTTGTAAGAGCAAATTGTTCTGATTCTGATTTTTAAATTGATTACAAGTAGAGTCCCTTAAGGTTCGGTCTTGAGACCTATTCTTTTTTTGTTAAATATATTAATGATATCACCAACCTAAAAATTAACGAAACAATCTCTCTCTTTGCTGACGGCACAAACATAACATGGAATGATTTTGATACAACGTCTTTACATTCTAATATTTCCATCGACCTTGTTATGATTAAGGCTTGGTCCGATTTCAATCTGCTTTGCTTCAATGTGGATAAAATGGTGGCCCTATCTTATAAGGGGACTTTACAACCACTTCTACTTCCGCTACTTAACTAAAAAACTTTCTACCGCCTGCTTTGCCATTCGATCAGAACTGGCCGTGTCTTCTGCCAGACTTAGTTATCTAATTCGAATCTTATCTCCGCTATGGCCTTCCCTTTTGGCGCTGTTGTACCACCGAATAATTTCTTGGTATTTTTAGACTTCAAAAGGGAGCAATCCGCTATTTGTTTGGTCTAAATAAAAGAGTGCACTGCCAATACTATTTCAAAAAACGTGCATTATTAAGACTTCCTGCATTATTTATTTTGGAAACGATATGTTTGCTGAGAAAACATATAAACACCCTCCCAGAAAGGCCACAACATGTATACCCTACCAGAAACTCTAGACATGACATATACCTTTCCATTCCTTCCACAGAATTAATAAAAAAGTGAATTATTTACAACGCCATAAAACTTTACAATAATCTTCGAGAACATGTATTACTTATTTCCTTTTGTTAGGTCACCTGGATTCATTTACCGCTTTACCCAATGTTACTTATATAATGAATGTTATATTTACAATTTATGTATTTGCATTGACCTATCGAAAAATATGATTTTTTTTTCGATCAATATTTCTTTTTGTTTTTGTTTTAAGGTAAATTTTGCTTTGTCCATAAAATTGTACACATTTTCTTGCGAAAATAAAGCATACTTTTGTTTGTTTGATCGACAATTTGCAGGTCAGTCTAAGGGAGACACAGGTAGAAATTATCGAAATAACACAGTTTGGCGGGGATGATTTTCATGCAGAACAGTGTGGAATTCTGCTTTCGTAGCTTATGTAAAAAAACGAATATTTAAAGTTGCGGGGTGAAGGGAGTCCCCAGACCCGATGGATTTCCCCTGGATACGTGCCTGTTATAAAACTACGTCCTCTCGGCCATAACCTTTATATCTAGCGCTAGAAAATGCTGAAAATCGAAGCTATATATCTTAGCTCTTATTGAAAATATTTAAACTTAAATTTGGCCAAAAATGTACAGGGTGTCCAATTTTGCTTGTAAATACAAGGTATCTCCGTTATTTGCAAATATTTAGGGTTGAGGTTTTCGCGACACCATGCCACTTTTTTATCAAACTCAAGCTGCCGTAATCAGATTTTCCGTAGCCCGCCTCGTTTCGGAGATACAAGGCCAAATTGAAAAAGTTGCATTTTGGGACACCCCTCGTATCTCGGTTATCTTTTAACGTATCGAAAAGGTAAAAACTGGCTTTTATAGAGTTTCTTACGTAGAATCCAGTGGCGTGGACAGATTTTTACTCGGGGCCGTCGTTTTTGATACATGACCCAAAATTGCGTTTTTTTTAAATGGGGCACCCTGTATATTTTTACGTAGTCCTATTCGTCTTATTATGAGCTTTTCAAAAATATATAGTTATCTATACTTATTTTAAAAAATAAGGCTGCAATTTAGGTTTATAATAATATCTATCTATATTTTTCATAGTAAGCCATGGACTGATTGTCAAAAATGGCTTTGTCGCTGCTTTGTCATAAAGTAAATGAAGTTTTGATGTTAATATTAATAGACGTGTCAAATTAGTCGCTCTGATTATTACTTTTCAACAAATCGCTGCAAATCAATTATTTGAAAACTTTGAGCAATATGATATGCTGTCCTGTTTTATAGAGAGTCATGAAAATATAAACGCTGCTTCTGAGCTTTATTTCATCATGTAATGTTTTATTTTCATAATTATTATTGCAATCTTTTTTAAAACTTAAACTTTTATTATATAGATATCCGGAAAGTAGGCAGCCAAATAAATTAATATTCTATAGGCTGAAATCGAATTTAATAAATTTTGGCTCTTTCAAAAAGCCCAGATCAAAGAAATATAACAAAGAGAATCGTGAGGCTGATGAAATTAACGTCTTAGCAAGTGTAAATGTAACGCCTGTAACGTCCTGTAGAAAAATAGAGACTGAAGTGGGTGTAATCAAGTCTCGGATTCAAACGATTTTAAAGAAACATAAGTATAAACCTTATAAAGTCAGAGTTGTGCAATATCTACATCCTGGAGATGCAGAACGACGTATTGATTTTTGCCAGTGGTATTTACAAAAAATTAACACTAAACAAAATTTTGGAAGGGTGGTTATATGGTCCGACGAATCGTATATAAGTAGTGCTGGAATATTTAATAGGCACAATACGAGACACTGGTCACCTGAAAATCAACATTTGATATTTCCACGCGAGCAATAAGGAAGATTTGGCTTTAATGTCGCTTGTTTCGTACTAGGAACCAAAATAAAATTTCATATTTTTATAGGAGGTCTTACTGCTAATCGCTACCTTGAAATATTGCAAAATATATTGCCAGAAATCATAGAAGATGTCCCTTTAGCACATGTGAATCAAATATATTTCCAACAAGACGTAGCTCCAGCACATAACTCCCAAATTGTGAGGCGGTATTTAGAAGAGAACTTTCCCGAACGCCTCCTAGGTCGCCTGACCTGCCCATATTGGACTTCTTTTTATGGGGTCACCTAAAAAATTTAATTTTTCGTACCAGACATAACACAGTTCAAGACCTGCGTAACACCACTGAGCAGGCATTTTTGCAAATACAAGCGCGCAATGTAGTCATTTCAAATGCACTTGGTAAAATTGCAAGAGTGTGTGAGAGATCTCTAAGAGAAAATGGAAATCAGTTTAAGCAGTTCTTTTGAACATGGCTAATTACGAAAAATAGATATACTTAATATATTCTTAAAAACTTAAACTGTAGCCTTATTTTTAAAATAAGTATAGATAACTATATATTTTTGAAAAGCTCATAATAAGACGAATAGGACTACCTAAAAATATACAGGGTGTCCCATTTAAAAAAAACGAAACTTTGGGTCATGTATCAAAAACGACGGCCCCGAGTAAAAATCTGTCCACGCCACTGGATTCTACGTAAAAAACTCTATAAGAGCCAGTTTTTACCTTTTCGATACGTTAAAAGATAACCGAGATACGAGGAGTGCCCCAAAATGCAATTTTTTCAATTTGGCCCTGTATCTCCGAAACGAGGCGAGCTATGGAAAATCTGATTACGGCAGCTTGAGTTTGACAAAAAAGTGGCACAGTGTCGCGGAAACCTCAACCCTAAATATTTGCAAATAACTGAGATACCTTGCATTTACAACCAAAATTGGACACCCTGTACATGTATAAGTTAGCCTGTCCAGCAGCCAATTAGGTAGTCCAACAAAACAGCTGCTTGTCGTACGACAGCTATTTGACCAATATTGTGGGACTTATCAAACCAATATTTAAGCCTTATTGGCTAAATCAGTTTGTTTGTCCTACGACAACCCAAAAATGACATGACAGTGACAGATCGTTGGAGTGCCTAATTAAAAAATCAGCCTAACCCCAGATTTTTAAAGTCATATTACCTGAACTATATTTTAATTAAAACTGCTAATTTAATTGACAAGCTATTGTTTTTTTTTCCTTGTGGGTAATGCAAGTGTTTAATATCTGTAAGTATTTCATTTTCTTCGTTTATTTATTTGTAAAACATAATTCGATTCCAAGGCTGCGTCGACCCTGTAAATTTAAATCTGGAACCGTCATAAATTCGGCTAAGTGAGATCGCTCTCACTTGCGGTAGAAATCAGGCCGAAGACTTCCGAGTAATTTATGGTCGACCGAGGGGGAGGGGGGCACGATAATCGCGAATGGCAAAAAAGATAACACAAGCCGATTTTCTTCGACGCCTACTACGAATTCAGTTTCAGTATGCTTTTTAGTGCGGTGTTCACTAAACGGTTGACGTTTTTCAGGATTAGGACGACGTCGCTAGTATCAAAAACGACACAGGAAAGAATACTCGGTTCGGTTTAGAGTATGTCTGGAAATCTCGTCTATTTTCGTTCTTTTAGATTGTTTTCCTTACTATCCAGTAAAGTTTAAAAACGGTCACAGTATATATGTTTTGTTTACCTGAAATGGGTTATTTGGAAAAAAAATATTTGATTGCCTTCTAGAAGCCCTTCTTAACAACGGAAATGAAAAATTTTCCTGCGGAAATGCGTCATTTCCATTGTACACCCCTTTTTTTTTTTTTTTAATTTAGAAGCTTGCGGGATCTTGGAGCGAATAGGGGTGCTGGGTGGGGTAAAAATACTTTAAAGGGAAAAGAAATCTTTTCTAGAAGTGTTTCTTAACAACGGAAATGAAAAAATTTATTGCAGAAACGCGTTATTTTCATTTTCATACACAGTTTAGTATACCTGAAATCAGTTACATGAAAACTTTGCTTGGCATCTCATCCCAAATGCTTTCCCAAGCACCAAAATGCCAAAATGTTACTGCGGAAATTTGTCGTTTTAATTTTCCGACAAAATTTTGTATAGTTTACGTGAAATCAGTTACATAAAAAAAAAGCTTTGATTTATATTCTAAACTTTTTCGTCAAGATAAAAATGTAAAAATTTGTCTGCGGAAATTTGTCATTTACATTTTTTACGGAAATTTTGAGCGCTTTTCCAGGGCGCGGCACGATTGCGGACGAAACATTAGTATTCAGTTTTTCACAAAATGAAGTGAGGGCACGATTGCGGAATGTAAAAATAACGGCTGAACGCATCGTATTGTCAGCGACATTTTATACCCGTATACGTGACAGCCCGAAATTTTTTTTAGATAATCTCAATAATTTGTCTGAGTCACGAAGTTTCATATAAGTATCTGTCTGCATATCTTTGAGAACTTCAAGGAATATAAACAAAGAAGGATGATCCTTTCTTGAGTCAGGCAATCGAACAAATATATACGAGCATTCCGCAATAATGCCATCGATTATTTTGCCTCCATCCGCAATCATGCCTTCGTTTTCGTTACTTAAAAAATGTAGAAGAATTTAGAATGTAAATCAAAGTTTTTTTTTGTGTAACTGATTTTAGATATTCTAAACTATACAAAATTTCCGCAGAAAATGAAAATGACAAATTTCCGCAGACACATTTTAACATTTTCGTGCTTGGGAAAGAATTTGGGATGACATGCAATGCAAAGTTTTCATGTAACTGATTTCAGGTATACTAAACTGTGCAGAACGGAAATGACGCATTTCCGCAGCAAAATTCTTATTTTCCGTTATTTAGAAAAGCTCCTAGAATATGTAAAACTAGATACTTTGCTTATAACCAATTTCAGGTAAACGAAACTTGAGCCAAACATTTTTATTGGGCGTAATTGTTCCATCATATTCGATTCCTATCAATATTTTACCAGTTTCATTCACTTATGCAACACTTGACTTTTGGGCATAATTTAAAATAAATTTAATAAATAGTTTTTACATTGACACATACCACCATTTTGATATGGCGTGTTGAATTCGTACCAGGTTATTCCATTTTCACATCTAATTTTCCGTAAAATTTAAAGTCAATCGAACATTTTTTTACGTTGATTATTTTTTAAAAATTTTGAACATCAAAGGATATTAGTTTCGCGTCACTTGGAATGGTTAAATTATTGATTTTGCGTATTAATTGTAAGATATTTTTGATACTGTATTTAGGTTTAAAAATACAATATTTTATTAAATTGTTTAGTCCTAACACTGGAACGTGTGGTGGAAGATAGATCAAAATACAAGAGTTCTACACCACAACTTGTTACGTTCTGGACGCGCGTTTAAGTTTATTAGTTTATCGCAAACAAGGTTTTTGCACTGTTTTAAGGTACTTTTCACTTCTGTTTTTATTTTTGATAACGGGTTTTTCTCAATTAAATCGTAAGGACCAGTTTGAATCAAAGAGTGACAATTTGATTTAAACTGGTCCTAACGATTTAACTGTGAAAAACCCGTTATCAAAAATAACAGAAGTAAAAAGTACCTTAAAACAGTGTAAAAACCTTTTGTACGATAAACTAAAAATCTCGTCTATTTTCCTTCTTTTAGATTGTTTTCCTTACTATTCAGTAAAGTTTAAAAACGGTTGCAAGACCCTGAAAACACACAGCACATAAAATGGACAGTAAATTTTGCGAAAAATGGTTCTGATTAAATGACTGCAATAAAATTACTTGTGTCGATTAAGAAATCATGACTCTTGGGATTAGAATATTTTAAATTGGAATTACTGTGCGATGTTTCGCCTTCGATAGCACGAGGCATCTTCAGGGATCTTTACTCCACGAGATCTGAACACTGAATGAGCTCGAAGAGATTCAGGCGGGCTTTTATACCCGACTTGTGCTCACCGAACCGGACTCTGTGTTAAGATCGGTTTCCACGTGTGAAGTAGACCGTAACTCGTATCTCTATTGAATTTTTTTGTATGTTTAAATATTTCAATAGATTCTCTAGTGTTTCGTTTATAAAATCTTGGAATCGATGCTATGACCTTGGTTTCCTTTACATTTATAATATTCTAACTGGTGTTTAGCTACAACAGATTGAACAATTTGTTTCTTTTCAATATATCGTTCATGTTCCTTAAGTATAGTTTATATTGAACGTCCTGTTTCTCCCACATACACTTCTCTAGAGGAGCAAGGAATTTTATATACTTCTTTTGTTTGGAAAGGTACAATATACAGGGTGTCCCACGGAAAAGGAACAGATTTCGCAACTTAATAGCTCGAAAACGAAAACTGATATCGAAATGCGGTTTTCACCGAATGGCTTAGATTTGACCCGAGTTTTTTCTTGTCACTGTTGCCAAATTTTCCCATTTATCCTAGGATCGCGGAGAAATATTTTACTGTTTTATTTTAAATGGGACACCCTATATATTTGTATGGTCTTGGATAGCCTGGCATTTCTTCTTTTCAAAAATACGTAGTTTGGGGATATTTATTTTAAGTTCTAAGATTTTAAAATTAAACTTGTAAATTCTTGCTTTGAACCTAATTTCAAATTTCTTTATTGCTACAAATACCTATTTTTTGGGACTAAGTTACTGATTTATTTTAAATAGGACACCCTATATATTTTTATAGTCTTGGATAGCCTGACTCTTCTTCTTTTCAAAAATACATAGTTTGGGGATATTTATTTTAAGTTCTTAGATTTTAAAATTAACTTTGTAAACTCTTGCATAATAATTAACCTTTCTGTTTACAACTTTGTAAAAAGGTTTTTTAAAAGTCTAGGAAAAGTATCCTTTGTAACCCAATAAAAAGTCTTCCTTTCTGCCGAGTTTTCCAATCTGCCACCTTAATGAGTATTCACCAAGAGAGAAACCAATCAATTAAAAATAATTATTTTTCAGAATTTGCCACCTTAATGAGTCTGAAATAGTTTTTAAAGAAACTGTAACAAAAAGAAACAGCCCAGGATATAATTATCTAGAATGTACTTACAAAAATGAAATATTTTTTTAGTCTCGGCTTTACATTTACTAGAAAGTTTGCAGACCTTTTAGAAACACATTTTTACACCTATTGAGAATGAAAAGTGTACTACTTCTTTCAACACAAAAGCAAAGTTCTCAAATTTCAAATTTTTGAAGATTTTAACTACTTTTAAAGCTTAAAAAATGGAATTGAGTTTTTCAGTTTAATGGAATATATGAAATAGAATATCTGAAAACACAGGATGTTTTTGAAGTAATACTTAAGTCAAAATTAAAATACAAGAGTTGTAACCGCAACTTGTTACGTTCTGGATGAGCGTTTCCCTAACCAAGTTAGCATCATCAGCAGATGGTGTAAACTAAAGTAACTTATCCTAACCGAGACTATTTATAGGTAAATGTGGTCACACTTGGTTGCATCTGACTGCACCGTTGTGAAGTAAGCAATACAGGGAACTATAGGGAATAGGCCCTCTGTCTTTATTTAGTGCTTTCTTACCACATTTAATTATTTCTATACTCTGAAATTAAATCAAATTGTCACTCTTTGATTCAAACTGGTCCTTACGATATAAATAACAAAAACCCCTTATCAAAAATGATAACAGAAGTGAAATGACCTTAAAAGAGTTTAAGATAAAATTAAGAATGTTCACTCAAAAGAAGGTGACATTTTAGTATCTTTTATCTCTTTTTTTTTTTAGTACGTAAAGGAACTACTTAAATTTAATAATTTGAAGAAAGAAATTATTGATGAATATTTGCTTCTCACAAAATTATGTATAGATCAAATTTTTTTTCAGTTCAACAATAAATGTTATAAACAACTTGAGGGAACTGCGATGGGCAATTGCTTATCTCCGTTCCTTGCAAATTTGTTTATGGATAGATTAGAAAACCAATTCAAAAAAGAAAGTATTTCCCAAGGGTGTGGTATCTATAGATACGCAGACGATATATTTGCTATTTTTGATACTAAAACAGAAAATTTGGACAGTTTCTTAGAAACATTAAACAATAAATATCCTTCCATTAATTTTACGTAGGAAAAGGAGAACAATGGGCATGCCTTAATTCGACATGTTAGTTATTAGAAATAATGATAAAGTAGAATTTGATATTTGTGGGAAATTTACTAATACTGATAGGTATATAACATCCGACTCATTTCATTGCCGTCAACACAAAATGGAAGCATTTCATTTCTTAACTCACAGCTTAGTCAATTTTCCATTAAGTAAAGAACGTTTTAACAATGAAATGAATCGGATTAAAAATATAGCTCAAAGTAATGGATATAATGATAATTTTGTATATAAATTAGTAAATAGATATAAGCATAAGAAAATGTTAAAAGATGCCACTACTCTTCAAGCACCTGAGGCTCACAATAAGTTTATAGTAATTCCAGATATACCAGAGAGGTCTAGAAAAAGTAAAAACGTAGGTCTTAGATTAGATTACAAAACGGAGAATAGTTTGAAAAATCTCCTTGGAAACCCTAAAGACAAAGTCGACTTGAAGGAGAGGAGTGGCATCTATGAAATTACCACGTTTACCTATAAATAGTCTCGGTTAGGATAAGTTACTTTAGTTTAGATCATTTGCTGATGATGCTTACTTGGTTAGCGAAATCTGCTGATGATGCTAACTTGTTCAGCGAAACGTAGAACGTAACTAGTGTAATTAGAACTCTTGTATTTTGATCTATCTTCCACCACAGGTTCCAGTAGATTAGAAATCAAGTCAGTTACAAGAACAAAAAAATACAACCATTGCCCACAAGATCCTTTCAGTTTGTATTAATGCAAAAAATAAAATACTTTTAATAAATGTAAAAAGTGTGCTCGTATGGTAAGTACCAGCATATTATAGCAAGGCAGAAATATCTAAAAATGTTAAAGCTCCGGGGCTCGACAACACAATCCTACCCTACTTATGAATATAACATGTCTATCTGGCACCCTCAAAGTGTTACATATCAATAATAATTTTCACAGTTACGACTTCAATAGGTTTCACAAAGAGTCAGTCACACAATAATTTGTGGCCATTCCGGCTGCGCTAGAATAAGCTCAGTTTTCGAGAGGGACAGGAACGTAATTCGCGAATTCAAAATTATCAAATTTTTCTCGTAATGAATATCTAAATAAAAAATTGCGTAATTTGGGAGTACAGGATGTTTAGGTCAATAGTAAACATTGCTGCACTTGAGTTATTTTTAGAGGTATACAA
This sequence comes from Kuschelorhynchus macadamiae, assembly GCA_030620095.1. Taxonomy (NCBI): domain Eukaryota; kingdom Metazoa; phylum Arthropoda; class Insecta; order Coleoptera; family Curculionidae; genus Kuschelorhynchus; species Kuschelorhynchus macadamiae. The sequence continues at coordinate 4,098 of JAUTXW010002712.1, read as the reverse complement.
ATAAATTTAGAGGAAGAACAAAAATAGAGTTCATTATTTACATATTTAGCCACTTTCATTGACAAGGGATCCTTATAGTAAAAAAGTATAATAGTCTACAGTAAACATTGTTACAGGGTCACGTGACCGGCGTGGCTTAAAAACCAATAGCGGGTCGTGGAACTACAATAAATTTTAATATTAAAGAAATTAATTTGCTAAAAAATATTTTATTAGATACCAAGTTTTTCTTAACATCACTGCTGCATGTGTTTTATATATTATTGTGTATTTGTTGATATGGCTCAAATCTTCTAATTATATGTTGACTTACTTCAAGAATCAGCGTTCTAAAGGTGCGGTGACATAAGAAGAGCATCAATTTTTTAAATATTTAATTAATAAGTTTTATTTACTTTATTTTGGACATTGCGAAACTTTAGTTGACCTAACTGTGGTGCGGCAATGTGAGTTTGTAAAAAAATGGCCGTTTAAGTTTGGAATTTTCTTTTAATCACTAAGTAAACAGCAAGATTTCTTTTTCCAGGAGACATGTCTAATGTAAGATACCTTTTTCACTTATTTTGGGTCACATGACGTATTGACCAATCTGGTTTAGTATAATAAAACGTTTATTTCGTCGGGGGTCATGTGAGAATCTTCAGAAGCAAAATGATACTGAAGACTGATTACAATAGTTTTCCTATCAGAGAATTAAAATAGAATATACCTATACTATATTAAAATAGTCGAAGGGCGTCTCACGCTCAAAAAAGCGTACTGCGATTTCGAAAATCACTAGATTTTGGATGAAATCTGGGGAAATAATAGAGTTTCGGACGATTTCGCGCCTTTTTTTAATTTTCACTTGTCAGTTGTCAGGTAAAGAAATTTAAATGGTGATTCTTTGGGTATTAAAAGTTAAAATGTGTTCGTAAACATGTTCTAAATTGGTTAGAATTTAAGATTTAGGATATTATATATATAAATATATATTAATATCTCTAAGTATTTCATTTTCTTCGTTTATTTATTTGTAAAACATAATTCGATTCCAAGGCTGCGTCGACCCTGTAAATTTAAATCTGGAACCGTCATAAATTCGGCTAAGTGAGATCGCTCTCACTTGCGGTAGAAATCAGGCCGAAGACTTCCGAGTAATTTATGGTCGACCGAGGGGGCACGATAATCGCGAATGGCAAAAAAGATAACACAAGCCGATTTTCTTCGACGCCTACTACGAATTCAGTTTCAGTATGCTTTTTAGTGCGGTGTTCACTAAACGGTTGACGTTTTTCAGGATTAGGACGACGTCGCTAGTATCAAAAACGACACAGGAAAGAATACTCGGTTCGGTTTAGAGTATGTCTGGAAATCTCGTCTATTTTCGTTCTTTTTAGATTGTTTTCCTTACTATCCAGAATAGTTTAAAAACGGTCACAGTATATATGTGGTACATATGTCTTTTCAAACATTTTTATTGGGCGTAATTGTTCCATCATATTGGATTCCTATCAATATTTTACCAGTTTCATTCACTTATGCAACACTTGACTTTTGGGCATAATTTAAAATAAATTTAATAAATAGTTTTTACATTGACACATACCACCATTTTGTTACGTCGTGTTGAATTCGTACCAGGTTATTCCATTTTCACATCTAATTTTCCGTAAAATTTAAAGTCAATCGAACATTTTTTTACGTTGATTATTTTTTAAAAATTTTGAACATTAAAGGATATTAGTTTCGCGTCACTTGGAATGGTTAAATTATTGATTTTGCTTATTAATTGAAAGATATTTTTGATACTGTATTTAGGTTTAAAAATACAATATTTTATTAAATTGTTTAGTCCTAACACACTGGTGTGGTGGAAGATAGATCAAAATACAAGAGTTCTACACCACAACTTGTTACGTTCTGGACGCGCGTTTAAGTTTATTAGTTTATCGCAAACAAGGTTTTTGCACTGTTTTAAGATACTTTTCACTTCTGTTTTTATTTTTGATAACGGGTTTTTCTCAATTAAATCGTAAGGACCAGTTTGAATCAAAGAGTGATAATTTGATTTAAACTGGTCCTAACGATTTAACTGTGAAAAACCCGTTATCAAAAATGATAACAGAAGTAAAAACCTTAAAACAGTGTAAAAACCTTTTGTACGATAAACTAAAAATCTCGTCTATTTTCCTTCTTTTAGATTGTTTTCCTTACTATTCAGTAAAGTTTAAAAACGGTTGCAAGACCCTGAAAACACACCGCACATAAAATGGACAGTAAATTTTGCGAAAAATGGTTCTGATTAAATGACTGCAATAAAATTACTTGTGTCGATTAAGAAATCATGACTCTTGGGATTAGAATATTTTAAATTGGAATTACTGTGCGATGTTTCGCCTTCGATAGCACGAGGCATCTTCAGGGATCTTTACTCCACTCCAACATCACTGCTGCATGTGTTTTATATATTATTGTGTATTTGTTGATATGGCTCAAATCTTCTAATTATATGTTGCCTTACTTCAAGAAGCAGCGTTCTAAAGGTGCGGTGACATAAGAAGAGCATCAATTTTTTAAATATTTAATTAATAAGTTTTATTTACTTTATTTTGGACATTGCGAAACTTTAGTTGACCTAACTGTGGTGCGGCAATGTGAGTTTGTAAAAAAATGGCCGTTTAAGTTTGGAATTTTCTTTTAATCACTAAGTAAACAGCAAGATTTCTTTTTCCAGGAGACATGTCTAATGTAAGATACCTTTTTCACTTATTTTGGGTCACATGACGTATTGACCAATCTGGTTTAGTATAATAAAACGTTTATTTCGTCGGGGGTCATGTGAGAATCTTCAGAAGCAAAATGATACTGAAAAGACTTTTTTTGCCGATTACAATAGTTTTCCTATCAGAGAATTAAAATAATTATAGAATATACCTGTACTGTATTAAAATAGTCGAAGGGCGTCTCACGCTCAAAAAAGCGTACTGCGATTTCGAAAATCACTAGATTTTGGATGAAATCTGGGGAAATAATAGAGTTTCGGACGATTTCGCGCCTTTTTTTAATTTTCACTTGTCAGTTGTCAGGTAAAGAAATTTAAATGGTATTCATTGGGTATTAAAAGTTAAAATGTGTTCGTAAACATGTTCTAAATTGGTTAGAATTTAAGATTTAGGATATTATAAAATTAAAAAAATTCTTTTATTTTTTAAATTTTAGCTATTAACATGTAAAAACAACAAGACAATTGGCTATTCTATTTTTACTTTCCTCGCAAAAGGAAAGTATTCTGGTTACAAAAAAACATGTTTTCTTAGTTCCGACCGTTAGTCTGTATGTCTGTCCGCGACAAAGCTTAAGAACTGCTTGTTCTATTTACTTCAAGTTTTGGTTGAAAATTAAACGTCATATGATGATGACGTGGTAACATTTTCGTAAAAATCAATATGTCTAAACAAAATGGCGGTTTATTGGAATGTTAAAAAAATACTTCTTTAAGAAACTGCTTATCCACTTTATCCAAATTTTGCAGAAAAATTAGGTTTGACATGACCATCAACTGATAAGTTTTACTACAAATTCAAAATGGTGGCCTAATAAAATATTGTGTGACGTTGCAGAAAACTACTACATCGATTATGTTCAAATTTTGCTCAAAAATCAAATATTAAATAGGGATGAACTGATAAAAATGTTGAGACAAATTCAAAATGTGGGAACAAAACGGTGGCCTAATTAAATGTTTAAAAACATCTGAAAAAAGAACTTATCGGATTGATTGATTGATTGATGACATCCCCATTTTAAATATTTATTACTAAAAATGTATAAATTGTTCACTTAATATCGATTTTTAATCAAATCTGTATAAATATTAAAATTCGCTTGCATTCTAGGCATTCCTACATTTTTTAAATATTTACTAAAAATGCATGATATGTATTTTCAAATCCCTTTCCTACTTTCTTTCAGCCAAATCTACACAAATGTTAAAATTCCGCCGGCATGTTGGCATTACAATCTTGAATTTTTAAAATGTTGACAAAAATGCATGATGGGCAAATCTGCAAAAGTATTAAAATTAGTCTGCTATGGTGGTGCCGCCATTTTAATTGT
>JAUTXW010002710.1:372500-484268 GCA_030620095.1 Kuschelorhynchus macadamiae | reverse complement strand
TAGCATACGGATTTACCCAGCTTAATTACATATGCACGCAACTGGTAGATATTTTAAAAATTGATTGTTAATAAAAAATGCCCTTTTATGCATAAAAGACGTGTATCAAATTTCACACAGTTATTTATCTATAATAGCAAAATTAAAACTTTTAGGTTCATATTAAACTTTTTTCTTGAAAAGGTCCAAGAATCACCTCCCTTTAACATTAGCATGCAATTAGGAAACACCCTGTATAGTACTTCACAATGACGCCCCTGTACAAAGTAATTTGACAGACGGAGACAAACGGTCACTTTTGGCATACCCGAATAGCCCAAAGTCGAAATGCATAAGTTAAAATTTTGATAAATCTTGTTCACTGGAATCAGTGATGGCTGCCCTACTATAACTACATTGATGTGTTAATTTTAGAAAAATATGAGTTGTGTAGTTTTTAAAATGTTAATTGCAATATTAGATATTTATTGACACCCGGTATTGAACAGAAAACTAATTATTTTGAAGTAGTTTATTGACAGCTACTTTATGAACAATTTTACAAAATATATGAAAAAAAATTAAGCCATTTTTGAGGTTGACGGCTGTGATTCTAATGGTTCGATTCCTTCCAAATAGTTGTCTTCCTCTGAAAATGATGAGGTTTCGTCGTCACTACTTGAAGATTCTAGTGTAATAACTAAATCATCAATAACCGTTTCAACTTTGCTATCTACTTCCCAGTATTTATCTTCAATAGAACGAACATGTTTAACATACGATTTCCAATTTTCAGCCGATATTGAGTCAATCGCTTCTAATGTTATTTTATTTAAATCTATAATTCAAAGTTCATCGGTGTTGCGCTCTCGAATATATTTTTTTACTCCTGCTCATGCAAGTTCAATAGGGTTGAGGTCGCACATGTATGGAGGCAGCCTTAAAGGTGTATGACCGAGGTTACGTAAAAGACCGTCAATTTTATACTTTTTTTCTCTAGGCTTGTTGGCTGATATTACTTCATATAATTGATATTTTCTCCATGTTGGATCACATACAAGATTGTTCGATTTAAACTACGACATCATATGAGCTTTTGTAGAGTATTTAGTTGGCACTTTATCTTCTACGTGAGAATGATAAAACGCATTATCCATTAACACGACTGATTTGGGAGGCATGTTAGGTAGGAGCTTCTCGAGCATTCATCTGTCGATGATAGTCTCCAGTTGTTAGTCCCGAGCGAAAAACTAAAGCAGCACCTGGAACAAATCCGGCTTCTGAACCAGCATAAACTATAATAAAACGACTACTACGGAAATCAATTTTGTTCTGTACAGCATGAAGTAGGGGTTTGCAGGTCGGAACCTTCTTCAAGTTTATATAATTTTCTATTGTTCGTCGAATCACTTGAAAATCACCATCGTCAATTTTATCTCTGTATGATAATCGGGGTCTTTTTTTACCAGGAGATTTTAAAGGTGAAGTAGAACATGAGCGATCATTATGTTCTCTTTGAATTTTTCTTACACTACTTTATAGTGTAAAATGCAGCGCGTTTTGTTCGATTTTGAATTGGATTAGTCAAACTATTATTTTCAGCATCTCTAGTACAGGCCTCTATAACGCTCGCAATAACTTCACGTGCACCGCTTCGAAGTGTTTTTCCTCTTTTGCTCGCCATCGTTACTTCGAAATAATAATTCAAATTCAACGCAACGCATTTATATAGAAATGAAAGCAAATGCTCGAAATGTATAGGGGCCACTGGAAATAGCAAAGAACCTTCTAGCGGCAAGTGCATGGAGACTTTAGGCACATCCCAATTATAAGTGGACCAGTGCGAAATTTACTAAATCCTCGATTAATTTTCCGTACTGCTTAGCTGGCGCACTTTATAGGTGAAGCGGCAAACTATTACAACAAATAAAATAACATAAAATTTATTTGCGTACAGAAATTTTACTTTTCCGCTAGCTTAAGACTATGAACCTTTATTTTAAGGACCGCCCGGTTTTCTTTCGTGTCCTGCACTTTATAAACTGCTTTATAAACACAAAGTCGATCCAAAAACCGATGAGATGTAATGTATCCCCTCGTGTGTTCTTTAACGCAGATATTGAGACCCAAATGGTTACAAAGCTATTTATATTTTGGTCTTTTGAACCGACTGGTTTAATTAAATGAAATTTTATAATTTTATGCAGGACATAAAGATGCATAGATTTACACTACAGTAGATGTTTTAGATAGCCAGGGAAGTCGGGAACGGAGTTGGCAAAAAAGTTGACGGATGCCATTTTACAGATCTAAAAACTATTTTTTATGACTTGCCTTGGTAATTTAAAATAACTGATTTAAGTAAGATTTATCGTGATTTAAACTGTTTTTTTGCAGTGTACAGATCTAAGGGAGGTATCCGCCCCTCAGGGTTTCTTACAGAACAAGATAAAAGCACTGAGTGGGCTTCGATATGCCATCGTCGTTATTAGCAAACCTCGGACGCTGCAATGGAATTTCCACTGTCTCCTGCAGTAGTTGACATCATAATGGAAGTTTTTGAAGAAACTAGTTTAAAGTGTTATTTTTAAATGTGTTCAGATTATTTTTTTATTATTATTATTTGCTTCAATTAATTTAAAGTTAAATATTTTTATTCAGTTGCGAAAAAGCCAAAAAAGATTTTTGTTTACTTTAAAGTGTGCTCATTTACAACCTAAATATTGGCTTAGATTTCTTGATGATACTTTTGTAATATAGCTACATAGAGAAGAAAACCTACTTATGCCATTTCCTCAAAGATGTAAATCTTCTGCAATCAGAAGGAGTTTATACAATTTCTTGTATGTTATTTTAGGTGAGAATGGACTGTGTGTGTCCACTAGACCTAGGGAACATGAAAGATGTAAGTATAAGTAGAAACAAAATGCTCAGTCCGCTGTCGCTGAAAACCAGCACTCAATCGGACACACGATTAATATAAAATATACCAAGGTCCTTGCATCAATCTCGGGACATTATAAAAGAAAAATTAGAGAGAATCTTTTGAAATTATGAAGCCCCTTAAAAATGTTAATGCAAGGTGGCTTGGAAAACAGTCATTATGGTGGGCTTAGATTTATTGATGATACTTTTCTAATATAGCTACATAGAGAAGAAAACCTACTTATGCCATTTCCTCTAAGATGTAATTCCTCTGCAATCAGAAGGAGTTTATACAATTTCTTGTTTGTTATTTTAGGGTTACCCGTCGATAAACAGAGGCCAAAGCTTACTCAGTGTTTTGGTTTTGTCCAGTGAAGACCGCTGAAGATGCCTGTGCAGGCGAAATGTCGGAAAGCTATTCCAATTTGATATGGCCTAAATCTAAGGACCACGATTTCTTAATATCAGAAGGTCACCCGTCGATAAATACAGGCCAGAGCTCATTCAGTGTTTTGGTTTTGTCCAATGAAGATCGCTGAAGATGCCTGTGCAGGCGAAAGGTCGGAGAGCAATTCCAATTTGATATGGCTTAACCCTAAGGACCACGATTTCTTAATATCGGAAGGTCACCCGTCGATAAATACAAGCAAGAGCTCATTCGATGTTTTGGTTTTGTCCAGTGAAGACCGCTGAAGATGTCTGTGCAGGCGAAATGTTGGAAAGCTATTCCAATTTGATACAGCCTAATCCTAAGGACCACGATTTGTTAATATCAGAAGACTTTGCATAAGCAAATAAAATATGAAAATAATAAAATGCCACGTAACCATCAGCCCATAAAATCGAATTGCATTGAATAATACGAAAACAAATATAAATAAAAAAAGAAAAAAATAATTTTGAAAGACAATTTCTTTCCTGTGACTTATTTTACGATGTATTTGCAAAAGCCCCTAACGCCTAAGATAACAATTTTGATAAAACACTAGAACAATTAGAATAAATAAGCTCACAATATATAGATGCAGAATACTACTGAAGGTTAAGCATACGAAATAGAAACCGAGGGTTTGGCACCTGTTGTGTTAATAAATGGAACCTTGTTGTTAGTTTTATTACGTCGAGTAATAATAAAAGAAATCTTTCGATTAATAGATTCAGTGGCCGGTCAAGAAATGTTCAAAAATTAAACCCGTCCAAAATCAAAACCGTTAACTAAGAAGCTCCTCGCCACCAGCTTATAAGCAATACAATCTCATTTTTTTAAGGCACTTAAGGGCTATTTTTTAACGTCAATTAAAAATCATTTTTATTATAAATTAATTGAAAAATATTTTTAAAAATTATACATCTCAGTATGTACAAAATTTTTATTTATATTTTGAAGGAGGCCTAAAAGCTTAATTTTAAAAGGTAGAAAGAAATGTTAGTTACGATAGGTAGAAGTTTTTATCTGAATCGCAAGCATTGAAAAATAATAAACAACCGACAACTAAAAAATAAAAAATGAGCGTCAACTTTGTAATTTTAAATAGAACACCCATTACCGGAGTGGTCCCGTACTAAGCATATTAAAAAAAAATGTTAAAAAATGGCGGATTGGCGCCATCCTGAAACGTTACGCGACGAAATATTGGACAATATATGCGTTCACCATTCTCACAGAAAAAAAATGTGTGTTACCATTGCATAATCATCATTTTAACATAAGCAGTGGACCCAATGGCTATTTCTTAAACCTCACTGTTACAATAAAACTCCAATAAACAGAACTAAAATATGAAAAATATTACTTTATTTCTTGAAAATTGTACTCTGTAAAGTCGCCGCCAGACTAATTAACACAGTAAGATATTATACCTGTGGTTTTTAAATATCAAAACATTCAATGAACCCATTTTTGTGATTTAGTAATTAGAAATAGGTTTGGCGCCGACTTTATGGAGTAAAATTTTCAAGATGGAATAAAATATTATTTTTTACTTTTTACAGCGTTTTTTTAAAGGCAGTTTTTTTATATAAATCTTTATCTTTAAGTGTACCTTTATATATCTTTTTCTTTATTTTTAAAGAGGCCAAGAAAAATTACACAAATTCTGTTATAAGATGTATATCTATGTGTAGTCAGAATTTTCTCTCTCTTCCTTTTATATTGTATATTATTGTTGGGTTTTTAATGAAACAATATTATACAGGACGTTACATTTAAAAGAACGAAGTCGAAGCGCAATCTTTCACTATAAAATTGTAATTACTCAAATTTTTACCAAATACTGGTGGTTCAGTTAAAGCCACACCCGTATTCACTAGACGTTTAAATTTAGACCAGGTCTAACTTGACGACATATGCAACGATTAAACAAAACATTTTTGTAAATGTTACAAATACAAACTGACATTGACATAAGGAAAACATAACTGGTGAACTAACAGTTTTTATTGTCATGACAGTTAGATCTGATCTAACTCTTAAACCGTTTTAGTGAAGACGGTGGTGAAATTTTTGTGTTAAACATGTTTTCTCTTTTAAAATAAATCTTTTAGACTCCTTTCAAAATATAAACAGGAACATACTTGGACCGATACGATATTTTAGAATTCCTCAACCATCGGCTCTAGACACCTACATTAAGAATACGTTAAATATAAAAATTATTTGGTTTTATCTGAGCCTGTCGACAAAAAACAATTCGGAAGTAAAAAATTGAGCATCGACTTTGTTATTTTAAATGGAACACCCTGACACACAGTATAATATTATTTCTGTAAATGGGCATCTTCTTGCTGATTATAAAAATATCAAATACCCATACATTTATCTTTAAAGACAACCGAGAACCGATAACCGTATTTTCCGAAAAACTGGTAGAAACAACATTTTTTGCTTAAATACCGGTAACGCTGGCGTGACAAAACTGACGTCATTAAAATTGCTGGTAAAAAATGGGCTATTAGAGGTGAAGATACAACAAATTAGGAATTAAATCAGCTTACCAGCCAGTAATATCCTTCCTATCAACTCGTTTCTTCCTATATTATCGAAATCCATTACCATGATATCTAGGGAGCACTCCCGTATTTTCTCCCATGGTACGTTGAAGGAGAAAGAGTCGTTAAAAACTGGATTTAGAGTGCACTTGTAGATTGCTGTTTTGCGCTTTTCCACACGCTTATCTCCAAACTGTAGCCAGACTTTTACGTAGGGATCTAAAAAATATCAAAAAATACATACACGCTTGTCATTTTGTATACAACGCTGGGTATATATTATATATATATATATATATATATATATATATATATATATATATATATATATATATATATATATATATATATATATATATATATATATATATATATATATATATATATATATATATATATATTATATATATATATATATATATATATATATATATATATATATATATATATATATATATATATATATATATATATATATATATATATATATATATATATATATATGTAAATGATTGTCGACAAAACAAAAATTATGAGTCCAGATGATTTCTATGGGATAAACAGCAGGAATAACGAGACGATGGGCTCGCTTTGGAAAGTTAGCATGTGTTGAGAAACAAAGAGCTACCTATCAATCTCAAAAGCAAGGTCTATATTATGTTTATGCTACTAGTAGCTACACGTACGACGGACTAGTAATAAGGTCGATAATAAAATGAAATACAAATGGCCTAAAAGAAATGCAGCGAGCTTGGGAAAGAAATATACTCAGAATTAGGGTATAGCCGATAGTAGAATTTACTTAACGCTTATCGACAGATTAAAATTAGTCGATAAAACCAAGTTATCAATAGGTAAGCTATCTATCGACACTTCATTGCTGCATATCGATATATGCAACCAATGTGGCTTGGAAGCTTAGCTTATTGAAAGGCAAAAAAGGTCTTCACTATCATAAATATAGGATGCATAATTTCTTCATAAACAAATCAAAGAGCAAAAAAAAGTCCCCACCTTTGTCCTTTGTATAACTATCGATGTAATTATTGATATAACGATAAAATGTCCGTTCCTACTTAGAATCACCTGGTACAAAGAGAAACCAAGGAGTCGAAAAAGAGATAATATTGAAAAATGGGCTAGAAAAATCACGCAATAATAATATATTTTTACTTCCCTGGTAAAAGCGAAGTAGTGCAATAGTGAAAAAATCTTCTCCCGAGATTCTTTCAGATCTTTATGTTTCAAGGTCCCGAGATACCGAAAAACACGTTTTCTCGATTCTGTAGGTCTGTCGGTCTGCCTGTTTGTCTGTTCGCGGAATAGCTAAAAAACTACTTAAACGATTGACTTCAAATTTTGGTCAAAAATTAAGGGTGACATGGGGTAATCTGCTAAGATTTTGGCAAAATTCATTATGGCGAAACAAAATGGCAACCTAGTGAAATAAAAAAAAATTCTAAAAAAACTGTTTATCCAAACCTCAAATTTGGCACAAAAATCGAGTGTTACCTAGGAATTAACTGGTAAAATTTTGCTTCGAATTCAAAATGGCCAGACAAATTGGCAGCTTCATAAATTATTTAAAAATTCAGCTTCAAAAAAACTACCTAATATATTGATTTCAAATTGTGGCATAGAGATGAACTGATAAATATTTGGTACGAATTCAAAATGGCGACCAAATAAAATGTTTTAGTCCAATGTCTCTAGATGGCAAAAATATGTTTTCTAAATTCTGATGGTCTACTTGATTGACTTCAAATTCCGATCAAAAATTAAGGGATAATTGGTGAAGACCTGGTCATATTAGTGAAATGTTAATTTACCTCAAATTTTGCACAAAAATCTAGTATTAAATAGATGTGAACATTTTGGTAATGTTTAAAAAATCAGCCTGAAAAACTACTTTTTAAAATTTTGAACAAGCATTAAGAGTGATAGAGAGATAAACTGGTAAAATTGTAGTACGAATTCAAGAAGGTTGAATAAAATGGCGGCCAAACAAAATTTTTAAAAATTAACTCAAAAAACATCGTATATATTTATTTCAAATTTTGTAAAAAAATTAAACGTGACATACACAACTAGTACGAATTCAACATGACGGAACAAAATGGCGGTGTTAAGAAATCAGAGTAAAAACTACTTATTCAATTTATTTTAAATTGTACCCAAAAATCAAGTGTTGCATTGGTAAAAACTGGTAAATATTGGTACGAATTCAATATGGTTCAATGCAATAGAGCCCCGTAAAAACGTTTGAAAAGGCAGTATATATGTATTACTAAATCACTAGGTGCGGAATAAATTGAAGCACACTATTCCTAATAAAGGAAGAAATATATAACCTGGGAATTTTTTATATTACGTACCGAATTTTATCTTGGGTAGATTAGCCTACATGTTAAGATAGATAATTGTTTAAGACATTTGATTCAGCCAATTTAAAGTAAGATATTTTTGTTAAGTTGGGCCAAAACTAAAAAACGTTCTTACTACAGTATTATACTAACTAAATGTACGAAGAAGCCTAAAAAGACTAAAACGCAAAATTTTATAACTTTATTTTCGTTGAAAAATTGCAAGTTATGAAAAAGGATGCATGACGAAACACTCTGACCATTTAATCGTAGAGGTCCTATTTCAGATTTTACGACTTCGTATCTCCGGCCCTATTAATCTCAAAAAGTTCAGAAAAGCCGCATTTTTCTCTTTATGGGGTCTACTATCATCAATATTATTCTATACGTTTTTCTCGCCAGAGGCATCAAAAAGAAGCACAATTATTATATATATTTTTTTATATTTTCGGCCAAGAAATTTCTTTAAACCAGTGGTGTCCCGTCGTTCTTTAAATAATATGGCACTCCTTTTTGACTATACGCACTTCAGATAATTAAAAAGTGTAACTATGCTTAATGAACGTTTATCTATATTTGTCTGTTTTCTTTCGTGTACCGCACTTCTATATATCTTTTGTGTTGCAAAAACGGCGAACTTTCGAATTTTAAAATGATTTAATTTTGATTTTTCTTGATCGATTTACCTATAAATATATTTTTTCTTGAGTTCTGTCATTAACGGTTCCCGGGCTACTGCCTACGTCCACTATTATTGGACCACCCAGTATAGTGATACACGATTTACAAGTCCAGATTTTACAAGGGCAGCCAGAATCAGATCCAGTGAATGAGATTTATCAAAATTTTAATTTATGCTGTTCCATTTTGGGCTACTTGGGTATGCCAGAAGTGGCCGTCTGTCTCCGTTTGTCATATTACTTTATACAGGGGCCGTCATTGTGAAGTACTATACAGGGCGTTTTCTAATTGCATGCTGATGTTAAAGGGGTGTTTTTATGTCCTAAAAGTCTTAACTTTTGAGATACAGGGTGGTAAAGTTTAAAAAGAAAACATTTTTTTTCATCCCAATGCTGATGCCATTGTAGATAACCGCATGAAATTTGATACACGTCTTCTATGCATTAAGGAGCATACGGATTTACCAAGGTTAATTACATATGCACGGCACTGGTAGAAATTTTAAAAATTGATTGTTAATAAAAAATGCCCTTTTATGCATAAAAGACGTGTATCAAATTTGACACAGTTATTTATCTATAATAGCATCAGAATTAGCATTTAAAAAAATTTTTTTTTAAAACCCTGTATCTCCAAAGTTAAGACATTTAGGTTCATATTAAACTTTTTTCTTAAAAAGGTCCAAGAATCACCCTCCCCTTTAACATTAGCACGCAATTAGGAAACGCCCTGTACAGTACTTCACAATGACGCCCCTGTACAAAGTAATATGACAGACGGAGACAAACGGTCACTTTTGGCATACCCGAATAGCCCAAAGTCGAACTGCATAAGTTAAAATTTTGATAAATCTTGTTAACTGGAATCAGTGCTGGCTCCCCTATTATAACTACATTGATGTGTCAATTTTGGAAAAATATGAGTTCTGTAGTTTTTTAAATATTAATTGCATTATTAGATATTTTTTGACACCCGATATTGAACAGAAAATTAATTATTTTGAAGCAGTTTATTGACATCTACTTTATGAATAATTTTACAAAATATATGAAAACAATTAAGCCATTCTTCATTGTAAATCGTTATCTTCCTCTGTAAATGATGAGGTTTCGTCATCACTACTTGAAGATTCCAGTGTGATAACTAAATCATCAATAACTGTTTCAATTTTGCCATCTACTTTCAAGTATTTATCTTCAACAGAGCGAACATGTTTAACATACGATTTCCAATTTTCAGCCGATATTGAGTCAATCGCTTCTAATGTTATTTTATTTAAATCTTTAATTGAAAGTTCACCGGTGTTGCGCTCTCGAATATATTTTTTTACTCCTGCCCATGCAAGTTAAATAGGGTTGAGGACATACATGTATGGAAGCAGCCTTAAAGGTGTATGACCGAGGTTACGTAAAAGACCGTCAATTTTATACTTTTTTTTCTCTAGGCTTGTTGGCTGATATTACTTCATATAATTGATATTTTCTCCATGTTGGATCACATGCAAGATTGTTCGATTTAAGCCACGATATCATATGAGCCTTTGCAGAGTATTTAGTTGGCACTTTATCTTCTACGTGAGAATGATAAGACGCATTATCCATTACCACGACTCATATGGGAGGAATGTTAGGTAGAAGCTTCTCGAGCAACCACTTTTTAAAGTTATCTCTATTCATCTGTCCATGATAGTCTCCAGTTGTTAATCCCGAGCGAAAAACTAAAGCAGCACTTGGAACAAACCGGCTTCTGAATCAGCATGAACTATAATAAAGCGACTACTAGAGCGGATTCCCTGAACAACACCTGTAACACTTTCACTTTACCAGCATTTGTTCACTGTCATATCATTATCTACTCAGGGTTCGTCTAGATATACAATACTGCGTCCTCTTCTTGCCTATATTGCCTTACAGTTGATAGCTATTTCACCCGCCAGTGAAAAATATTTGGTCCCTCAATGAGCAATTTTCGTTTATTTTGGCACTTGCGCCAAACAAAATCATTTGATCGCAAAAGCCGATTTAAGGCTTTATACCCGTACGGAAAATCTATTTTGTTCTTTACAACACGAAGTAAGGGTTTTCAGGTCGGAACCTTCTTCAAGTTTATATAAAAATCCTCTATTGTTCGTCGAATTACTTAAAAATCACCATCGTCAATTTTATCTTTGTATGATAATCGGAGTCTTTTTTTACCAGGAGATTTTAAAGGTGAAGTAGAACATGAGCGATCATTATGTTCTCTTTGAATTTTTCTTACACTACTTTCCGAAACATTAGTGTAAAATGTAGCGCGTTCTGTTCGATTTTGAATTGGAATAGTCAAACTATTATTTTCAGCTTCTCTAGTACAGGCCTCTATAACGCTTGCAATAACTTCACGTGCACCGCGTCGAATTGTTTTTCCTCGTTTGCTCGCCATCGTTACGTCGAAATAATGATTCAAATTCAACGCAACGCATTTATATAGAAATGAAAACAAATGCTCGAATGTATAGGCGCCACTGGAAATAGCTAGAACCTTCTAGCGGCAAGTGCATGGAGACTCTAGGCATATCCCAATTACAAGTGGACTAGTGCGAAATTTACTAAATCCTCGATTAATTTTCCGTACCGTTTAGCTGGCGCACTTTATAGGTGAAGCGGCAAACTATTACAATAAATAAAATAACATAAAATTTGGTGCAAAAGCCGAATGTTTAACTTTTTAATTTGGTAATACGACAGCAGGAATATAACGCATTTAGCGTTAATATAGATCTATTTATTTCAAGCACTTTTATCCAACAATTGCGCAAATTGCCAAAAACCTTAGTCTACTGTTGCCAGTGGTAAAAGAAGTTTTCTAAAAAACGAAAAATGCTTGACGTCAGAGATATCGACATGGACGGTGGTCTCAAAACTGCTTCGAACAGCCGCGCGTGCTTTAAATCTGCGCTTCGAGCGACTGCTGACTGTTCTATTAAACTGAGGTCTGACTGTTTTTTCTTTAATTATATATAAAATAATAATCAAATACTTTTTTTTCAGTCATTATAAAACTTTTGTAACGTTATCATTATCGCGTAGACATAGTATAAAAAAGTGAAAAAACGCGAGGAAGTGGTCGGACCTCATAGTTGTGGAACGCGGCGAGTCAGCATCTTGTATAATTTGCCGCGATAAAGATGTCTTTAGAAGAGTATTGTAATGGTTGAAAATTGGTATAGCATTTAATTTATATATATATATATATAATTAAAAAAAAGAGGCAGACCTCACTTTAATAGATCAGGCGCAGTCAGCACTCGCTAGAATGCGTGCGGCTGCACGGCTGCTTAAAGCGCTTTTTGAAACACGATACATGGGTGGAGGTTCTTATCTCGATCTGTATACCTATCTGACGTTAGCCATTTTTAGGTCTGCGCAAGCGCAAACTAATCATATTTCTCATGTCATCTGTCAATATCATAAATCATCTGTCAACGGTCAATTGTCAAAACTGTCATTTTTGGGCAGAAGCTGATGCAAGATTATGTTTTAAAAAGAGTTTGGTGTCGATCGGCCGCACCGTTCCTGATATAATTTTTGCGACTAAGCCTTAACAAGTTGATGTAGCAGGTCATGTTTTAAGTAACTGATAGATCTTTACCTATTTTATCGATCTGTCAAAAAATAGTTGCAAAAACATATCAGATGGCACTGTAGGAAGAGCAAAACCAAAATTCGGAGAAATCAATGCTCGATTAGGAAACAAACCTTTAATACTATATCTCATTGAAATATGAGCTATTACAAAACTCTTGCAGTTCTTGTCAGGAGCCCTTCGGAAGAAGAAGGAAAACCAATTTTTTTTTTTTAAAGAAAGCAATGAAACATTTTCGAAGGCTTTAAAAAAAACATTAACGCATATTTTAGTTTTGCCATTATTATTGTTATTTTTGCTTAAATATTCAGTAAATAGTTTGTGTCTTTATAAGAATCGTGTCAATTTTGATTTGCTAATAAGAGCCGCACAGAGGTAGCACTGGTCATAAATTTCAAAAAATAATAATTTTAATCCAGCTTCAACTTTTATCTATATACTTTTGTTCATTCCGGCAAAGGGCATTCTGTCACTGCATAATATATTATCCGCGTTCCCTCGTATATTCGACTTCATGCAGTGGTTGAAGCACTGCGAGGTGAGGTTTTCGTTACGGCCCATCCAATAATAGTTCGTAGAAAATACATGTGTTGTCACCTTGTAACGGCCAATAAACGACAAGCTGTATATCAAATGTGGAGCTGCAATATTTTTCAAATTGGACAAGTAGTGGTGTCAATGATTAAGTACATTTAAGTGAAACAGCCAAGCTTCGTGAAAATTCGAAACAGCATTTAAGTAACCTAATGAAGTTTACTCTGTTGGGAAAAACTAATATCTAGAAACAACTGGACAGTCCATATTGGCAGAACATCGCTAATCACAACGGGAAAATGATTAAAAACAGGTTCGTGCTTTCTAAAATTATAGACGCTATAATATTTTGTGGAACCTTAGAGTTTGCACTTAGAGTATATGATGAAGCAGAAAACTTTGCAAATTCTGGAATTTTCTTGACAAGATATTTTTTAATTTTGTTGTTTGAATATTGCGAGGTTAATTGTATATTGAACGATCATCAATAACGCCGACAGATGAGTTATTTAAATTAGTTAACTTATATATTATATTTTATTTTCGACAAATCCTTCAGCCAGCAGCTCTGGCACTTTCTGAGGTCACGAGCTCCTACTAAACGTGGTATATAAAATAATAGTCATTCATGTGATATTTTATTTAATTTCTCTATAGAAAAAACTCGACATTATTGATTTTAGTAGTAAAAATGAATATTTAATACTCATTTATCCGCAACGCGATTTATCATAAATAATTCCTACCACATTACATAAAAGGAATTACGGTTTTACGGTTTTACAAGACATCCCGACACGTTCAAAGAAATATGGCTGTATTAACTAACCAAGAAGAATTATGACGGTTTCTGAACGGAGTCATAAATCTGGAAGGGTCAGAAGAAAAGTTACTGTTCGGTGGTCTCCTCGAGCCGAAAATGAAAATTTCCAGGCGTTTATCATGCAGAACAACAATTATGGAAATTTATCAGCCCTTATCTGACCATCTAAAATTTATAGGTTGATTCGGAGACGAATATGATATTTTGACTTTTTTTTAAGCAAAATAATAAATATTATTATGTCCCAATGTACTGAATTATAAACAAAGTGAAATTTGAAAGGTAATCCATCATAATTTTTGTGGTATTAAAATCTTCTTGTTAATAAGTTTGTAAGTTAAGTAAACACGCCGCTTGTGCTTTTGACATCATATTTATAACAAATCAATTAAATTGAATTTTAAGCTTTCAAGTATAGATTCTTGCTGTGTTTACGTTTATATACCATACTACACGTACCTTTAACGAAACAAAAAAACATTATAAGCAATCAAAATATTTATTGCAGATTGAAACATAGGTTATGACTATGTTTGTTTAAACTAATATTTGTTTAACATGTTTTTAACTTTTTGTAATCCTGATTCACGCACCTTGTGTATCGTTCATGAGACCAACGAGAGCATGATATGCATTTGATCCAATAGTCACTATTTTGTGTCGTTGTAGCTTTCCCTGCACCATACATATTCGTTCTCAAAGTAGTCACTAACATCAAGATCGTCATTGTAAATATCGCCAATATCCGTAATGTCGCCACCCTCTAAAGAAAAACCTTTTTTTCTTTTAAAACTTTTTAATAGACTTTGTTTGTTTTTAAACAAGTTCTTCTTTCGTTATACATTTTTTTTCCTCTTTTCTTTAATACACTTTTTTCTACTTCCTCTTTTTTCGTTTTATGGATGTTATGTTTTCTGTAGAGCTTAAGACAGTTGGAACGGCGTTTGACTTTTTTCTAAGTGTTGTCATTTTACTTACACGTGGTACTGTGTGTATTTTGTCCAACAGTTTTAAAAGGCATAACATCTGCCTAAAGAGGCCTATTTGTGTTTCCTTGTGATGTACTTGGTCAGCAACTGACTCATCTTCTACATATATATATTCAAAGAAAATTCATGAGATGCGCTAAGCATATTTGTATTAGTTGAATTGAAGTGTACATGGTGTCCAAATTTCGATGCTTTTACGGGGTATCTCGGCTATTTGAAAATATAGAGACTTGCGGTTTTCGCAACACTGTGCTCGATTTTTGTGAAACTAAAGATGCCGTAAACAAAAATTTCCCAGCCCGCTTCGTTTCTGAGATACAGGGTGATTTTGAAAATACTGCATTTTGGGACCCCCCTCGTAGCTCGGTTACCGTTTGAGATATCAAAAAGGTAAAAACTGCTTGTTTCGCAGTTTTTTACGTAGAATCCAGTGGCGTAGTCAGATTTTTTTATCACCTACCATTTTTGAGTTATTTACCAATATTACGTTTTTTTTAACGGGACACCCTGTATATTGGTTGACAGTTCGATAGGGTTTTTTTAGCTTTTCAAACATATATAATTTGTGGTATTTATTTCAAAAAACAACCCCAATTTTTATATTTTAAGGAAATTTAAACAAAAATCAAAGTGGTCATGGATAAACAAATAAATAAACAATTGTATAAGAATTGTTTATTACCTGTAAAGTTTTGATAAGTAATACCTAATTGTTGAGTTTCTATCTCGTTATCTTACATTTTTTAATATTTATTTATTTTTTATTTATATTTTCTTTATTGCTATAAATGGCTGAAAGGCGAAGTTATGAAAATTTTGTGAAGTATCATATGTTAGTTTATTACATATAGTCAAATGAAAATAATGTTGAGGCTGCCGCCCTTTATTATAACAGGTATGTAGGTATCTAGTTAACTAGTAGTTAGTAAAATCTATTATAAAGCCTGGTAGGTATATTTATTCGAAGGGGTAGGTGTTACCTCTGGGTATTTAAATTAATTTTCCACGGATGCCATTGTCCTAACTATCGTTTTTCTGATAATTATTAAGAGAACAATTAGGATCTAAAAGCCTTCTGCTACAACATTTTCAAGACTGAAAACAAAATCGAATGATTATGGAGCGTTTATTCAGCCACATCTAAATTCATATAATAAAGAAAATTGCGAAAATGATGAAATCAACGTCGTGGCCTATGTCGAGGTGAACTCTTCAGTTTCATGTAGAGCTGTTGAAGCTGGAGTCGGTGTTATTAAGTCTCGAGCACAGACAATATTATAGAAATACAAATTTTTTCGTTACAAAGTAAACATAGTGCAGCACTTGCACCCTGGCGATGTCGTACGTCGATTAAATTTTTGCAGTTGGTTCCAACTAAAAGTTAGAAAAAATGTAAATTTTGCAAGGGTGGTTATATGGTCTGATGAAGCACACTTCTCAAGTGCTGGTATTTTTAATCGACAAAATACCAGATACTGGCATCAGGAAAATAAACATTTAGTATTCGAGCGGGAGCAACAAGGTCGATTTAGCTTTAGTGTTGCATGCTACATTTTGGGCGCACAACTCGTTTATCGAATATATGAAGGAGGTCTCTTAGGGGTTCGTTACCTAGAAATATTGCAGTAGGTAGGTAATACCGGTGTTGTTGGATAACGTTTCTCTGGCGCATTTAGATAAGATCTTCTTTCCTCAGCAAGATGGCGCACCTGCACATAATTCTAATTTAGTTTTTGGAAAATTAATTTCCTCAAAAGTGGATAGCCACTAATGGACCAATAAGGTGGCCAGCGCGGTCTCCCCATCTTTCGGTGCTGGATTTTTTCGTATGGGTACACCGAACAATGGAACAATGGAAGTTACCGAAACGGCTTTTCGAGATTTACAAGGGTGATCAATCATATTATTGAATGCTCTTAATCGACTTCAAAACTGACTAAATTATGTGTAGAGAAAACGGAAATCATTTTCAGCAATTCTTGTACATAAGAAATAAGAAGTAAACTAAACCATTAAGTATTTGTTTTGCTAAAGCTATTAAAGCTATATTTTAAAAAGTTTATGTTGAATTGTTAAATAGTTGAGTTGTTACGTTAAAATTGTTCAATTTAAATTGTTAAATTGTTGAAATGTTAGGTCGAAATGGTTAAATTTAAATGTTGAATTGAATTTTTATATACTTGTTCTTGTTTTTGATGTTTTCTTTAAATTGTTATTGATGTTTGGTAGTATATTTATATTACTTAAAAATTTAGTATAAAATTTTAATTGAAAGTCCAATTATTTAAGGTATCTATCTAAGTAGATCTAGGTAGTGGAATAGATACAGCAAATGTTTCTCATGGCTATCTGGGATATTTTAGAAAAAAATATTTAAGAATGTAAATTTTAGGCCAACGGATACAGATAAATACCACAAATTATATATTTTAAAAGATAAAAAAACCCTATCGAACTGTTAACCAATATACAGGGTGTACCATTTAAAAAACCATAATATTGGTAAATAACTCAAAAATGGTAGAAAATAAGAAAAAATCTTACTACGCCACTGGATTCTACGCAAAAACCTGCGTAAAAAGCAGTGCTTACCTTTTTGATATCTCAAACGGTAAGCGAGTTACGAGGGAGGTCCCAAAATGCAGTATTTTCAAAATCACCTTGTATCTCACAAACGAAGCGGGCTAGAAAATTTTTGTTTACGGCATCTCTAGTTTCACAAAAATCGAGCCCGGTGTTGCGAAAATCGCAAGTCTCTATCTTTTCAAATATCCGAGATACCCCGTAAAGGCATCGAAATTTGGACACCCTGTACATTTGGTTTTACACCAAACTCTCCGATTATTGTAAACACCATTCCCACATCTAAAGGGTGGGGATGATGCATCGCTAAAACCGAAGTAGCATCAGTTAGTGACTACTCCCTTCGGGCATGTTTCTCCCGCATTTTCGTTAGCAGTCACCAACATTATCCGTGTCGTGTTAAATTGACAAATTGATGTTATGATGATATATCACAATTTAACCGTTACTACACAAAGACGCCACCTTCCACCGGTCCACAGCTTGTATTAGTCTCGGCGAAAATAACTTTATAACACTCGCTGTAGACGTATAAAATGTAAACTTCGCTTAACGTTCCAAAAGTTTTTCGATGGTTTGCAATGAAACTGGGCAAATTGAGACTAATGAACTTTGCTTCATCCCATCGTTCCGCGATGGTATTGAAGTATACCTCTGTTTTGTGTTATGATTTTACGGATGAAGATGATGATAAATATTTTCTAACAAATAAATAATTCGGAAGAAATATAACAAAAGATGTAAAAAACGTTGACTGTTTGACTGATAGTAAGAATTTTATTATAATCGGTGAACGTAAAGCACTGCATATTCACCATATTTTCCCTAAAGTCTTACAAGTCCCTAAATAAATCTAGTAGCCTTAGAAATTAAAACAATCAAATGGCTGTTTGCGTTTTGTTAACGTGTCTTGCTAGAAATCCCAAATAAACATAATCCATTAAGTCTTAAGAAATTCTGAGTCATTCACTAATATTAAAGGCAAGACAAATTACTCCAGAAAATGTATCCAAAATTATGGCTTCAGTAAACGAAGGCAATAGTGTTAGCACAACTAATACTATTGCTTTAGATTAGGTATTCCGGATTCCAGAAGAGATAGCCAGAAGAGCGAGACAAAGGTTTCTTGAAGACTGTGGAGTATACGAGGCGAATCGGTTCGGGTCGTCCCAGATGTACAACAAACACTGATGGCAGGATTGTAGTCCCTGCGCCACCAGAAATCAATTTCAGAGTGCGAAAATGATCAACAGCCCGCTACAAGAAGTACGTAGTAGGGTCAAAAGAGGTTAAACGAAGTGGGTCTCAAAGCAAGGGATCAAGCGACTAGTCTAAAACTACTTCACGAATATCAAAGAACTCCCACGAATTTTGGTAATGAGCAAGCATATTGGAATGAGGAGCAATTATTATATATTATTTTAGAACAAGCCACGCTTTTGTTTAAAATCGTCTGATGGAAGACCAAAAGTATGGTGGTAGCCAGGGGAATGACAAGAAATGTTTATCGAGAAAGACAAATTTGACGGTGGTTATGTAATGGTATGGCGTGCGATATTTTAGATCATCGTACATAAATGTTCAGGTATATTTCGACATACTAGAGCAGCATGTGCCATTTGCCCACCTAATAGGCAAATAATTTAGCTCAAAGTTGTGATTTGCAATTCATTTATATTTGCTTACTATTAAATAAAACGTTACATTTACTCTCCTTAGACTAAAACTATGTATTATTTATCTAATATTTCAAGGTACGCTAAAAATACAAGTTGCTGTCTGACAATTTTAATTTCCAAGGCTGCTAGATTTATTTGAAGTCTGGTGAGACTTTATGGATAATATGGTAAACATGCATCCCCGTATGCACTAAAAAGGTTTAAGAGTTAGATCAGGTCTAGTTGCCATGGTACTTAAAACTCTTAGTTTGTCAGTTATGTTTCGTTTATGTCACTGTCATTTTGTAATTGTGACATATTTAGAAAAATTAGTTGTTCAATTGTTAAAAATGTCAACTTAGGCCTACAACTGTCAAGTTTTTTTTTAATTTAAACCTCTTTAATGAATGCGGGTGGCAAAGTTTAACGTTAAACAATATATCTCCTTAAAATAATTCTTCCTCTGCAGTTATGATATTTCCCAAGTAACACAAATTAGCTGATGAGCTTTTTTGTCTAACAGTTAGCCATAAAATACACATAAAAACTAGAGATTTCTCAAATTTTGGCAAATGAATCTTGGTTTGTTTTCTAGCCATGAAAGCTCGCTTCAAATTAGATTTTTTGGCTCCCAAAGTAGCAGTTTCCTCCAACCTCCAACTTTTTTTTGTAATATTAGATGGACAAAAAGCAGAAATATCTATCAATTTTTTTGCCACAGTTAACCAGATATATTCTAGTAAGTATTGAAGTTAAATTATAGTGAGCATAGTTGTTTAAAATGACAGAATATGGCATTTTTTATCAATAGAAATCGAGGTCAGAATATAATCAATAAGTAGGCATTTTTTCCAAATTTTAACCAAACATATTTTAGCAAGTATTTACGTTTAATTATAGTAATAATAGCTATATAAGAATGCTAGATTATGACATTTTGAGACAACAAAAATAAAGAGGAAAAAATATGGCTTTTATTATCATATTTTTGTTTCAAAATAAAACTAAAATTGGGTAGTTTTATTTCGCTTATTTTTGGTATAGTTTTGCCAAAATGTGCCACATTTTCAAATTTACGTTTACAACCTATTAAACTATACTTAACCAAACTGAAGATATATTTAGGAAAACGAAATATAAATTATTTACCATAGGAAATGTCTAATAAAAAGATTAAATATTCCACCACATATCATAGGAAAACGCCGTCTTGGAGTAATCGTCGTTTAATTTTGTTACGCTGCCTCCTGGGTTTTAAATTAGCCATTTTTTAGCGAGTACTAAAGGCAAACCAAGCAGGCATTTTTATTGGCAAATTTTTAGTAAATGTTGCTACATTTTGGTTACATTTGAAAATTATTGCCATTTGATAAATATTTGCTTACAAAGTGGCCAATTTCAAGGAATACTTGATTAAAAAACAGCCCAAAGTTTTTTATGATTTGCCATGATTGAAATTAAAATTAAACAAATTTCCTAGCAGCCATTACTTCTACCTATAAATACATATTTTCATGCATGTTTTTTTTTGTCATGAACCCTTAAATCAATTTTCTTAGTAAAATACATTTCCAAACTAAAAAATAAAAAAAAATATTTGTAGAAATCGAAATTTTTAGGTTCAAGAAGGGGCGCATGCTTTACATGCCTATCTGGGATTCTTTTAACAGTTACTTCGCAAGTGTTTTTTGTCCCTACCAACCGTCAAACCATGATGCAAAGATAACAATAACAAAATTTGCATCCCCTCTTGGCTCATAAATTCTTACATTGATTGGCACTGTCAGTGCTATTTCTACATAATTTGAAACAATTGATGATTTATTATACAAATCAAGAAAAGGCAAAACATGTAAAAATAAAAATAAATGTAAACAGATAAAAATGTTAGTCAAATTTCAGTTAAAAAACAAGTCAGAATTCAGCTAAAAAAGCTCGATTTTAAAGCCAAAAAGTAGCTAATGAGCCCAACCATAAAATCAAAAGAGAGGGTCGTATAATTGCCAATTGGCCACTATGGCCAAATTATGATTCCCCACTTTAGTCATATTTCCTTCTTTATACTGTAATAGAACTATTATGTGGCTAGCCAATTTAGGTAACTAGCCAGGGATATTAGCCATCACAGCATTTTAGCCTATATATGATTATATGTGCTACTTGGGTCTACAGGGCGTTTCAAATTTAAGCATATAAACATACTTTTTTTAACGCTGTATATGAAAAGAACGAAACCAAATGACAAAAACATGCATGTATTTTACTGCCTATGAAATTTACTTTCAACTGATGCATAGAGTAATAAAATGCCTTAAAACGTTTAAAAGATACAGAGCCTCAAAATATACAAAAATATTTAGTTCGTCCTTTTTTTGGTGGATCATTGTATTATTTTGTCACTTACCAGACTTTCCATTGATATCCTTGGCTTTAAGGTTGCGTGCTTTGAGCAATGTAAGGGTGAGAATGCTGTTGCTGGGGTGATAGCAGAGTGAGGTAAGAAGTTCACCGCACTTATCTTTTGCTGGAGGTTTTAGAGCTTTCCAGAATGAAGGTTTTTCGCTCAAGTCAACCTAAAAAAGAAACATCACGTTTTTCAGAATAATATATTAAAGAAGCTATTTTTTATTCTCTGCTTTTCAGAGTCTCCTGTAATTATTATCTTGGTTATTAGTTAATCAAATCCTTAGTGTAGCGAAAACTTATGTTCTTTGTGAACAATACTATTTTGTACTTGAATTACAACTTCATCTTCCTTCCAGATTTGAAAATATTTCAACTTTCTTCGTAAGAGTCGTAAGAGGTAAGTAATGTTATTGTAAAAAATCTCGTTCGAGATTTTTGTAGATCTTTGTGTTTTAGAGTCCTTAGACCCTCAAAAAACATGTTTTCCCATTACCGTCGGCGTGTCGTTCTGTTTGTGCGCGGCATAGCTCAAAAACTACTTATCCATCCGATTGACTTCAAATTTTGCTCAAATAGTAATGATTATATGGGACTGGTAGCCTCACAAACCGTTAAAAAATCATTATTAGGAAACTACTCATGGAATGGACGTCAAATTTTTCACAAAAATCGCGTGTAAAACAGCGATAAAATTTTAGTGCGAGTCCTATATGGCAAAACAAAATGACAATGTAATAAAGTATTTAAATATTCGATAAAATTCCATTTACTAGAATAAAATCTCCTTTTTATAAAGGAAAATAATAATGACAATTTATTTTTATAGCATATGTAATTAAAATTATGAAATATAAATAACAATAATAATAATTTCATTAAAAACAAATTTTAAAAAACAGTAAATTCGACTTTATGTAATATTTAAATTGCTATAAGTTTAGCGAATCTTTACTTCTCTCATAAAGGGAAGTATTTTAGAGTTCCTAGATGTCGAAAAACATATTTTTTCAATTTCATCGGTTTGTTTGTCTGTTTGCCTGTCTATCGGTCTTTTCGCGGCATAGCTTAAAAAAACTACTAATCTGATTGTCTTCAAATTTTGTTCAAAAATTAAGGTGCATATATGGGGATGACCTGGTAACATTTTGGTAAAAATCCAATATGGAGAAACAAAATAGCGGCCTAGCAAAATGTAAAAAAACTATTACTAAAAAACTACTAACCCAATTTACCTGTAAGAAAATCAAGTGCTAAAATTTTGGTACGAATCCAAGATAGCCACACAAAATGGCGGCTTAATAACATATTAAAGATTTCAGCCTAAAAAAACTATTTATTGGATTTATTTCAAATTTTGTGCAATAATTAATTATGGTAAAGATGAACCTAAAAAAGTGTTTGTAATCGTGAAAAAATCTGAAGGTTTTACATATCTTCACGTTTTAGCAAAAAATATATGTTTTATCAAATCCGTTGCTCGGTCTGTCAGTTTGGTCTATTGGTTATTTGATCGCCATTTTCTTTGACCATCTTAAATTAGTACCACAGTTTTACTAGTTTATCTCTATTCGACAATTAGTTATGACACACATTTTTAAGTCAGTCCATTAAATAGCTTTTTCAAGTTTTTAAATATTTTATTAATCGGCCATTTTGTTCCGCCATCTTGGATTCGTACCAAAATTTCAGCAGATTTCTCTGTAATACCTAATTTTCGTACAAAATTTGAGATACATTGGATAAATTGCTTTTTATTAATAATTTTCTCAACATTTCACTATGCTAGATTTTTACCAAAATGTTACCAGGTCATCCTCATGTCACCCTTAATTTTTGAACAAAATTTGGAGTCAATCGGCTATGGCGCGCTGTGGAAAAAACACAAATTGGTATTTTTTGACAAATTTTCGATGTTCAGGTAAAACCCTATAAAATTTACGTTTAAAGTTTTAAAGTAAAAGCGGTAGTGGGGCGCTAAATATTAACAGATACTCAGTACAAACGATGGCAATACCCTCTTTATTTTAGTTGATCCCTAATAAAATATTTTTTACAACTACAGTTAAAAACGGGGCTTGTTAAAACTTGTTGCATCCAACTTGTCAAATGATTTTAAGGGTACTTAAATTTAGAAGAATGATGCTTGTAATCTCGAGCTCGCGTGGCACATTCCAGCGGAAACCAAACAATAGGTCCATTAAAATGTTGGCCTCGTTCCAAAACTGGGATTCTCTAAAAGCCATTTCAGTGCAAACTTAAAAACGTTTAGTTTTTTAATTTTCTTAATTTGTAGGGAATTAAAATATTTATAATGTAATTTTATATTTATTATTTTTTTTATGATGTTTAGATTGTAGTTGCTTATAATACAATTTAGAGGAACTGCGGCTGAATAACAATATGTTAATAAACGGAAAATATGTTTATTTGACTAAAATAATTTCTACACCATAACGTAATAATTTCAACTAGACCAATACCAAAAATCTGTTATTGCTTGGATCATTCATTTTTAATTTGGATGACATATATATATATATATATATATATATATATATATATATATATATATATATATATATATATATATATATATATATATATATATATATATATATATATATATATATATATATATATATATATATATATATATATATATATATATATATATATATATATATATATATATATATATATATATATATATATATATATATATATATATATATATATATATATATATATATATATATATATATATATATATATATATATATATATATATATATATATATATATATATATATATATATATATATATATATATATATATATATATATATATATATATATATATATATATATATATATATATATATATATATATATATATATATATATATATATATATATATATATATATATATATATATATATATATATATATATATATATATATATATATATATATATATATAACGTTATGAAATTTGGAATTGGGTGGTTATCAATGGTGCCGGTGTCGGTTTATAGTTGTTCAGATAAAGCACTTAACTTTATTTTTTTAAATGCAATACTATGATTGTTTTTCACTTACAATGTTGACCGAACCAAAGTGTTTTCAATACCAAAATATCAAATTTTTCGTCTGGTAATTTTAAAACATATGGCAAGTCTGCATTTTTATTCAAAAGAACCGGAACGGTCAAATATCTCGACAACGGATTAACATATCGTTATAAAATTTGCCATAGGTAGATTATCAATACTGCCTAAAAATAATATTTACAACGTTGCCACTTTTATATTTTTTCCGACAGAGCTCTGAACTTTATTTTTTTAAATACAATACTATGATTGTTTTTCGCTTATAATGTTGACCAAACCAAAGTGTTTTCGATCCTAGAATATTAAATTTTTATTCTCGCAAATGTTATTTTTGTTAAGTATTATTTATTATTTTGTCACTAAATATTTCAAAATAGATGATTCAACATGCTGAGTGGTAGCTCTTCTAACTTCTTCACCGTCTAGGTTGCGAAAAGCTTAACCCACATTATTACTTACCTCGTCCTTGGAAGTGATTGACGATTGATAAATTCCTTTCTTGATGATACCCCATAGATAACAACCAAAGGTGTAAGGTTAGGCGACCGAGGTGGCCATAACCAGGGACCCAATCGTCTAAACAACCTGTCATCGAATAAATTATACAACAGTTGAAGTTTGTTGAAGTGTAATGTGCCGATGCACCATCTAGTTGATACCAGCACGATGACCTTGCTTTAGAGGTTAAAGTATTCAAAAATTTCCTCTATTAAGATTTTTATCGTAGATGCAATACTAAAACTTATTGTCCATTAGTATTCAAAAATACATTGAAGCCAAATTTGTTTTGAAATGCTTTCTCCTTTATAAAATGTGGGTTTTCTTTTGCCCAAAAATGTGAATTCCTCCTGTTAAAGATGCCTTATCGTGCAAATTTTGACTCGTTCGACCAAATAACTTTTTGTGGAGAACTGGCATCTTTCTGCGTTTTTATTAAAAACATTTCGCAGAACAGAATAGCATCTTCCTCTCTTAAAAATTGCGCTGTTTCAAACTTATAATTGTGCATTCCGTTTTCGTCTAAAATTATTTTAATAGACGAATAAGAAATTTCCAAATCATCTTCTACATTGAACATCGAATTGGACTAACCTTTTAGGTTTTAATGGTTTTTGAAATTAGCCTCAAATTTCCTGAATTTTCTTTGGTGGTAGTTGGGGATATTGTTCGTTAAGTGTTCTACATGTGCTTGCCACTATTCGATTATATTCTCCGTGATTAATAAACAGATTAAGAATATCAGAATGTGAATAATTATTTACGATTTTCAAATTAGAAGAAGGAAAACTCAAAGCTTATTACTATTCTGACAGTCAACGGTACTGAAAGCCAGCCAACGATATGAGAGGTTAGGCATAGCCAACTACTAAATTTCAAAAATTGTAGGTAATTTAATACCTTCCAGTATAAAAACGTGAATATCTAGAAAACCATTGAAAATGGGTATAAGAACATTATTACTTTTTGAAACAAGCATGTTACAAAGAAAACATTGATCTGAAAATATAGAGAGTATTCGATTTGAAAAATTAAAGCTATTGCAAAAAAGAAAATATGTTAACTCGATTTTTGAGCCACCTTGTATAAAATAAACTTATAATTTTATTTTATCTTGCAGGGACATATTAATACTTCAGCCCTCAAATTTTTGTCTCGATATGTATAGTGGTTCTTAAAAAATCGCCAGTTAATTACTGCCGTCTTTTCGTCCAATTTTTCATTTAACCTCCATTATCTTAAAAACGGTTAAAAATAAAGGTACAAGTATGTTATAAAAAAATGTTCAGAATTGAACAAAGAAACGGAATTAATTATTAAATAAAAGGTGTCCTATGTAAGATAATTAAGATGACTTCACTTCCGGTGAAACCAAAACTAACAGAAATTTCGAATTATTTTGCTTGGAGAGTTCATTCGACCTCTTATCTCCGAATCCCACGGCTACATGTGGATGTACGTCTAACGTACCAACGAGTAATATTTACATTAAATTAACCATGACAGTGAACCTTTAACAGACAGTACATGGCTAATCTTATTTCAAGTGCTAAAGCCGTGACCACTAGATTGTATTGTTTTTCTTCTGACTTTATAGTAATAATAAATACGAGTATTAAAGTTTCATAACATAACTATATAGGAATTTTTTTGGTTTTTTAATCGAATGACATATGTTGCCGACACTCTTATAAAATTGATGACAGAAATTGTGGATTTATAGAGGTAACATATAACTTTAAACTTTAAATTTTCTACTGAATTGACTCCTTTGCTCATAGGATTTTTTAAACATATTAATTTCACCATACAATGATTGTACTAAAACAAATTTTAAATCTAATTCTTTCTAGTTTAATTGTTTACGCCATCAGGAACTCGAAACTTCTTAAAAGCCCTAAAGGTTGAAGTAAACAAAACGTAAAAATATATTAAGAAGAGTAATTTATTCTAGTGAAAATAATAAAAAGAATTCATAATTCATGCAAATTATGAAAATGGAAAACTTAAGTGCTCAAGTTTACACCGCGGAGCCTCTTACAAAATCTCGTTAAGTTTTGGAACGCGGCCAACATTTTAATGGTTACTATTGTTAGTTTCCTTCTTCAACACGTCAGATCGCTTGAGATGAGATGATTGGTCTTGTCAGAAGTATAAAAATATTATTACTTCTAGAAATAGCAATTAGCTTTTAAGTGTCATCGTTCTCTGAGCAATGATCGTAATTTTTAATGGAATAGATAGTAGATCCATCTACTAACAATATTAGTTTTCAGACATG
Source organism: Kuschelorhynchus macadamiae (assembly GCA_030620095.1). Classification (NCBI taxonomy): domain Eukaryota; kingdom Metazoa; phylum Arthropoda; class Insecta; order Coleoptera; family Curculionidae; genus Kuschelorhynchus; species Kuschelorhynchus macadamiae. The sequence goes on along the minus strand of JAUTXW010002710.1, from coordinate 456,825 downwards.
AAGGCACAATCTACATCTTTGACGAGGAAAGAGTTAGAAGTGCTTTTATTCAATTCAAATAAAAATGTTTGTTTTTATGATAGAATTGAAAACAAAAATTGACGGTACTATGCTTATTAAATTTCTTAAGCATGGTTCTTGTTTGTCGCATTTACATGTGTAAAAAGCATTATTAACTACTAGTTAAGCAAATTTTAGACAAGCTTTTCATTTTCAGCTAGTCGATTTTGACAATAGTATTATAATGTTCTAAAAAATATTAAAAATCGGTAAATCGGCTTTACCCTGTAGTTTCCCTGGTACACTGGCATAATTAGGGGCAAAAACGACGTAAAAATATACAACCGAAATTTACGATGAAATGAAACGAATACGAAAACTGACATATGGCAGTCAGGTTATGATGTTTTGTCTAATTTTTATATTACCTTTTTATATATTTTTGTAGACCATAACCACATGGCTATTATTTCATTTTAAACACTCTCAAGGATGTCCCACTTTATATTGTTTTTATATTATTAAAAGATACTAGAGCAGCAAGTTTTAATTCTATATATATAGGGAATACGATATAAAGTCGAACGCGGTCTTATCGTGCGGTTCCAAAGGTCACCAACATTATGAATCAAATCGGAAAACACAGTGAATACCAAAATGTTGTGTGATTCTTTTATCGACCTATTAAATCGCGATGGGCTATTTACAAATATACAGGGAGAAAGAAAATAGTTTTTTTATTATATTACGCAATATTATTAAGATAGCCACTTAATATTATTTTATATATTAAATGCCGAGGGACTAAATAAGAAAATTTGGTAAAAGTGTATTTGGTTAAAATTTTTTGGTTGGCAAAAACAAAAATACACAAAATGGCAATCAATGGCGAATCAGTGGAACAATCAGGATATGTTCTGTTTATACAGCCACTTAATGAAATTGAGATTTTTTTACCAATCACCAAAAATTATGAGCCTCGCTTGACCTAAAAATCTAATCACTTAATACAGTGTCATTTATTTAAATGCGGGCCACCCCTGTGCAAAGAAAACTTGTTTCCTTTTTGTAGTGTGATAACAAAAAAAATTTATTTTGCAAAAATATTATACACTTTTGTTAAAAACATAAGATAATTAGTTATTACTTCCCTCGTGAGATTTTTTCAGATGCCGGAAAACATGTTTTCTCAATTCCGTCTAGTTAGTTAGCCCCAAGTTTCTGGTAACGCGATTTCACCGATTTTTATATACCAAATTTTGAGTTATTAAAAATTAATTAATACAAAAATTTACTTATTTTAAACACGCTTTAAAATTGGAACAAGTATTCTATAATTATTTATTTATTGCCTACAAAATTAGAAATGTACTAAAAAAGTTTTTAAATTAAAATTCACTGGTTAAAAATAAGCTCTGAGAATCGGTGTAAGGAATGTGCAGAAACTTGTGCATGAAAAAAAAACATAATTTATTACCAAAAAAGATAAATGTCCACGAAAAAAGCCAAAGACAGAAGACTTAAGTGACAATGTAAAAATGGATGTTCGTAATGCAATTTACGATTTATACAAATCAAAAACTAATATAATCCTTCAGAATCTTTTTAATATTATAGACTAAAAAATATTATCATCACTTAAAAAGTCCTCATCTTCTGAGTCGTCCTCAAATGGCGCAATGATCATTGGTGCTATTTTGACATCTAGAACTCGTTCTCGATTCCACCAATCCCATATTAATTTCTCCGTATGTTCCACAGATTTCTTCCAGTACCCTGGTGTAATATAATTTAATAAACGTTGCCAAACAATTTGCACTTCATCTGATGTAAGACCATCGTTCACGTGTTTTTATGATTTTGCCCCAGCCCATATTAATTCTATTGCCTTAAACTGGCAATCGTATGGCGGCAGTCGTAAAACCTCATGTCCATTTTCCCGTAATGTTTCATCTACGGCATATATTGTTTGTTTTTTAATAGATTTGCCATTAAAAGAAGTTCTGGTTTCAGCATATTGGGTAAAGGATTTTGTTTTTGTTTTATTAGCCAGTCATAATTATCACTTTTCTTCCAGGATGAAGTAGGCTGTTTATTTAAGATTCTTGAATGATAAGATGCATTATCCAGAATGATTAAAGATGGCGCATCTAAATTTGGAATCAGTTGTTCTTTTAACCACTTCTCAAATAGTTCACAGTTCATATTATCATGGTAGTCCATACTTTTGGATGTTGAAGAAAACAGTAAACTTGCACTTGTGAGAAATCCTGTTGAAGAACCTGCATGCAAAATGATGAACCGCTTTTCGTCCCACATTCCATTTTTCTCTTGACACTTTTTAGACTCGTCCTGCCAGGATTTCGAACCACTTCCATTAGAAAATATCCAAGACTCGTCTAAAAATACCACTTTTCTAAATTTTGAATTAACATTTTCCGTGCATTTCTTTAAAAACTGGATACACTGACTTGCTATATGTGGCAACTCGCATAAAAATCTTCTATTACAGTCCTTTTTATATCGAAAACCCAATATTTTTATTAATTTTGACAACGATTTTAGTCCAATTTCCAATATGCCTTGATTTTTTAAAGCTTCTTTTAAAACTTGAAGGGCTATATTAGTTTTTGATTTGTATAAATCGTACATTGCATTACGAACATCCATTTTTACATTGCCACTTAAGTCTTCTGTCTTTGGCTTTTTTCGTGTACATTTCTTAATCTTCTTTGGTAGTAAAATATGCTTTTTTTCATGTACAATTTTCTGCACAGTCCTTATACCGATTCCCAGAGCTTTTGCTACAGTCTCCTGGATATTAGCCGGTGAATTTTCAATTTCGTAATATTTTATTAGATTTAATACCATTTTTTTCGCTTGTGGATGCAAAAAACCCGAAAATTGTTTTCTATTACTTATTTTGTCACTGACTTGTCAATCTGACTTTGAAGTGACATCGCTCAAAGATCTTTGCAACTGCTGGTATTTATATGTTTATCCTCTTTTTTCATATGAAAATATCATAGGTCTATCTAATTCATCTTCCGGATTTTATGCGGAGGATATGATTACACGTAATAAAAGAAAAACAAACTTAAAAAGTTTGTCGTTGATAAATCGTATGACCCGCACGATAACACTGCTTTTGACTATATACATAAATCAGCCTCTCAATATTATAATAAGAACTTAATACGTCACGAGGCAAAATCTTTTTTGGCAGCTGTCAGAATAATTTTTTCACGTTGTTATAAAAAGTTACAAATATTTGAAAATTCAAACAAATAGCTGTTCAAAGCTTAGGGAGACTAGGCATTTATTTGACAGCTACCAAAATATTTTTGTAAAATAAATTATGTCAATTAAAGTTACATGAAATTTTGAAAACCGCTTCTAAAAATTTTAAGCAGTTTAACAACTATGGGGAAAAACAATTTTTTTGACAGATAGATTTTTAATTAATTTCCTCTTAAAATTTATATTCAACTGTGGAACTCGTATTTAAATTTTTAAGGCAAATCAAAAATTACGGTGATAAAAATTACACGGACAGATGTGAAATTATTTTTTTATATATTAACCATTAAAATTTTCATGAAACCGCAAAAACCGTATTTAAGTAGTTTTGAAGTTACGACAAAAAAAAAGTACTTTTGACAATTTAAAAATTTCAAGTAGTTTTGAAGTTACGACAAAAAAAAACAGTTTTTTGACAAAACACAGATCTTTTTTGAACTAATTTATGTCATAAAAATTTACATAAAACAGTGAAAACTATATATACATATTTTAAGCAGTTAATTTTCATGAAACCGCAAAAACCGTATTTAAGTAGTTTTGAAGTTACGACAAAAAAAAAGTACTTTTGACAATTTAAAAATTTCAAGTAGTTTTGAAGTTACGACAAAAAAAAACACTTTTTTGACAAAACACAGATCTTTTTTGAACTAATTTATGTCATAAAAATTTACATAAAACAGTGAAAACTATATATACATATTTTAAGCAGTTAATTTTCATGAAACCGCAAAAACCGTATTTAAGTAGTTTTGAAGTTACGACAAAAAAAAAAGTACTTTTGACAATTTAAAAATTTCAAGTAGTTTTGATGTTACGACAAAAAAAAACAGTTTTTTGACAAAACACAGATCTTTTTTGAACTAATTTATGTCATAAAAATTTACATAAAACAGTGAAAACTATATATACATATTTTAAGCAGTTAATTTTCATGAAACCGCAAAAACCGTATTTAAGTAGTTTTGAAGTTACGACAAAAAAAAAGTACTTTTGACAATTTAAAAATTTCAAGTAGTTTTGAAGTTACGACAAAAAAAAACAGTTTTTTGACAAAACACAGATCTTTTTTGAACTAATTTATGTCATAAAAATTTACATAAAACAGTGAAAACTATATATACATATTTTAAGCAGTTAAAAAGTTACGGGAAATAATAATGAATTTCTGCTGACAGATGTTTAAATATTTTTTCAAATAAATTACGCCACTAAAAGTTATATGAAACTGTAAAAACCATATTTATAAATTTTAAGAAAGTAAGCAGTTACGGGAAAATAAATTTTTTTGACACTGTCAAAATATTTTTTTAGTTAAAAAAATTTTAAATATGCCATGGTTTTTACATTTCCGTGTAAAATGTGAAAACCATGGCATATTTAAAATTTTATGTAGGCTAGATATTAAGAAATTAAAATTATATCAAACATTGAAATCCGTTAAAAATTACACTAGAAACAATTTTGGCATATTAGATCTTTTTTTTTAAATTATAATATCCTCTAAATTACTGAAAATTCCAAATCGATACTTTAAAACTTCCAGAAGAGAACTAAAACTAAAATACTCATTGCCGTGAAAACAAATTATTGTCTATTTATTACCCAAAACTCCGAAATCGCCGAAAAACTGACACATTTTTCACTAGGAAAAAGGTTTACAGATTTCAGTCCAGAATTTTTAGAGAATTAGTTGTCCTATCTATGCTTTCTGCCTACGTATAATATAATACATGCTTTATTACTTGTCTGAACAGTACAAATGAAATCCGTGTTAAATACTATGTAATGTACGTATGTAAAATATACTACAAGAGCCATAGTAATTATCTCTGGAGATTATTTATCTATCTGTACTAATAAAAGAACACGCAAATTTAAACAATTTCAGCCTTTTAATGAAAACCTTCAAAACTCTCGTTCAATCTCAGCCTATATTTTGAATAATCATCTATCCTGTAAACAAACATGCAAGCATTTTACTGCTCCAACTTATTCAAGAAAGTTACTCGACTAACACTGTATGGGAGCCGATTTTGAAATTTTATCGAATTTTTAAACATTTTATTGGAGCGCCAGTTTTTGCCTTATATGATTGGCACTAAAAATTTTATCACTTCATCTCTAATTCATTCTTGATTTTTGTGCAAATTTTCAACTCAATCGGATAAGTAGTTTTTTGACACTGATTTTTTATATTTCAATATGCCGCCATTTTGTTTGATTACGCCATCATGGCTTTGGATAAGTGGTATTTTAAAAATTTATTTGCATAACAATTGCATATTTAGTTTAAAATGTTTATATTAATGATAAATATACCGAATTTCTCACTGGGAATATAAATGCAAGTTTCAAATCTCGGGCTTAGATAAATGATTCTGCAGGAAAATTGGAAAAAAAATAAAAACCAGTTTTTTAAGATAATTACTTCTTTATTATAATGTCAAAATATTCAAAACCTTAATTTTCATCCTCATAAAAAAATCCAGTTTTTTTCTCAGAATGATTTTATATTTCCTGATCATCAGGTTCACAGTCCATCTTGTCGCCTTTATTCACAGTCCATCTCATCGCCTAGTTTATCTTCTTCTGCTATTGAGTCCTTGTGTAAATTCGTACAACTGATGTTTAGATAAAATCCATAAACACAAGAATAAAGTAATCCTGCTTTTTTTACAGACTCATTTTTATTGCAACCTTTCTTGCAACTACACATCATTTCCGAAAGTTTTTTGGAACAGGAGGATCTGTCGTTTCAACAGCTTGTCCCAATCCACCCACATTCTTCCACAAGAAGTTCATTAGACAGCCTTTTCCACACCTGGAGGTAAACTCTGTAGAAATGCAGCCTTGCACACTTATTCACGATTTTTTGATTCGATAGTATAAAACACAAATAACGTAACCCAGCGAAGAGAAAAAGAAATCAAACAAAAGAGGGCAGTTTTGGACTTCGATCGATAAATTCATGAACCACCAGAGATTTACAGCATCCTAAGATTTTCCTGATACATTTTTTTAAAGCCAACACCTGTATCTATCATTCTCAATTTATTTCAGGTTGATTCGATTCTCTAACTTTTTTATTGGATTTTTACTGCCGTAAAACTGAAAATTTTCAACATGCCCCGTTTTTCTCGATTATTAATCTCGTTTATGTTTTAGTTCGGCAAATAAAATTTATTCTAAATGGACTTATTTCGAAGAGGCATTATTGCACTTTAAAAAAAGTATAGCAGTTTAAATTATTTATATCTAAATATGTTCGGATTTTGAGCAAAAAATCGGGTATGCACCCTATTTCAACTTTGTTTTAATATAGCTCCGAGCCTAATTTTTTAAAGAAACATTGTTTTCCACATATTTTGGATACAAAAAAAGGTTTTCTCTGCAAAAAATCAGCCTCTGTGAACTATGTTTTTCAAACCTCCAGTATAGTTGACTATTTATCCAAAATATCTAAATATTTTCGGATTTTGGGCAAAAATTCGGGTATGTACCACTTTTTTATATAGCTTCGGTCCTATTTTTTTAAAGGAATGATACGAAATTTATTAGTTTGCATGTATATTGCAAATACAGTAGCAGGGACATGAAGATAGGCATACTTTGAACTAAGGAAAATAGAATAGGTTTCAAATAAATACATATTGAGTATTGGCGGTTAGTGAAAAATTTAAAAATATTTAATGAAACTTTTACAATCACACAACTCATAAATTTTTAGGAGTTTTAGATCAAGTTCATGATACACGCGGTGGAACCAAGAATTCTAACAACGGACCGCCAACTAGTGCCGAATATTCTAGAGGCGTCTAAATGCGCAGACAGGTTTTTAGTACTGATTCTAAAATGCAAGTACGGCACACGGAAAAGAGTTGCTAAAACTCTGCAAACATAATGGCTCGGTATATATATAAGTATATTTCACTTTAACTAAGTAACAGATATCCTGTAACATACATTTCAAAACTGCGTATTTTACACATGTCTAACTGAGGTTTCCCAAATGATAGCAAACTGGTAGGAATAAAAATTTGAAAAAAGACCTAAGCCCAAAAGTCGTAAAAAACACAGTCGGTTTTATCGTTACAAACAGTACACAATATATTTTTCGATATATAAATTCTCGATGTGACATTAAACGTCCCTCATCTCATCTGGAAGAGCATTACCTCATAGCCGCTTCTTCGCCTGCTTTTCGTCTTAAGATATGCCTTTGTTAACAATAACCATAAATTTCTGCTAGTTAAACCTGTAAAACCTTTCAAATTTTATATTTCGCTCTGAATATAGCTGCTTTTAGGGTTGCGTCAGTTTGCCACGCCATTTAAGTGCGGAAATAGGGTGTCCATTTTTTCTGTTCGTTTTCGTATCCAGGTTTACACTAAAATATAGATAAGGGATCTCGTATGGCCTATTTAGCTAGTAGCAATATCGGAAACGGATCAAATCCGACCCTTGGGTCTGCTAAAAATGAATAAAAAAGGAGTGTCCTGTCCATTTGTAAAATGTTCGTAATAGAGCGCGAAATAGCATTAAAAAGTCTGATGTGTTGGCATAATCAAGTTGAAATAAAAATAAATTAAAACTTAAATATACGTAAATATACAACATCAGTTTGTATAATTGTATTTATCTAGTCTGTTCTATAATTATATAGAACAGACTAGATAAATAATATATAATATATATATATATATATATATATATATATATATATATATATATATATATATATATATATATATATATATATATATATATATATATATATATATATATATATATATATATATATATATATATATATATATATATATATATATATATATATATATATATATATATATATATATATATATATATATATATATATATATATATATATATATATATATATATATATATATAAATATAAAAGTAAGGAAACGGCGAAATAGGTACCGCTTACCTGAATTTAATGAAGATATGTACACCTAGGTATGAAATTATGTGAGATCCAATGGCGAGTTCCGTATCGATGCCAAGTTTACCATTTTTTTGTTATAAAAGAATTTTTTTTTTAATAGAACACCCCATATTATATTACATTTTCAAAATCTGCCTAAACACTTTTTATGAAATTCAACACTTTTTGAGAAAATAAGGGTCTAATATCCATAACTTAATGTAGTACCTTTCATTAAAATACCTGCATGCAAAATGTTACCTGATATGTTTGAAAATGTCAGTTTTGTTGATTTACGAAAATGGATCGTTTAACTAAAACCCAAAGAATTGAAATTTTAATTACACTGAGTTATGGGGTTAGAATGCGAAACCTGCAAGACGTTTGTAACATTTTTGACGACAAATATCCTAACAGAAATCTAATAACTAAATCTACCATAAGTAAATTTAACAACAAATTTCGTGAAACTGGAAAGGTAAAAAATACCGTACGTTCTAACAGATCTAAAAATGCAACATATGGTGATAAGGCTCTGAATCTTTTAATCAGTTTAGAAGAAAATCCGCAGTTTTCTACCAGAACATTAGGAACAGAAAATGACGTCTCACACAGGTCCGTAGACCGACTTCTAAAAAACGAAAAGTTTCATCCAAACAAAATAACTTTGGTGGGAGAACTCTCTGAGGATGATCACGATAGGCGCTTGGGATTTTGTGAAATCATGATGAAACGTTGCAAAACCAATCTAAATTTTGTCCATCAAATTATTTTTTTCTGACTAAGCAACCTTTTTTCTTCTTCATAGAAGACACATTAACTGGAGCTATTGCACAACTATTTCCGAATTACCATAAGTTCTTTAGTTTACCTGCTTTATTAAGTATTTACGTAAATGTTACGATAATTTAAAATTTCATCTCTCGTAAAACAACATTCATCGGTTATCAGTATGTTTAAAGTAAAATTTTCGTAATATGATTGTGTCAGCCGATCCTCGGTGAAAATCCATAATAATATGATGTAAAATGTAAAAAACAAACACTATTTTTTACAAACACTTCCACTATATTTAATTTAACAACGTGACATGTTTCACTACACTTAGTGCTTCTTCGGACGTTACATCTCGAATGCACAAGCTTACAAGTTAAGGTGATATTTATATAACTAAGTATAATACAACCATTTGGAAATTTTAATGACTTAAAAAAGGTCTGGGAAGCGCTGTTTTCTCTGCTAGTATTTTGGTAGCATTCTATCCCCATCCACACAATATATATATATATATATATATATATATATATATATATATATATATATATATATATATATATATATATATATATATATATATATATATATATATATATATATATATATATATATATATATATATATATATATATAAATACCAGAAATACTTTCAAGAATATACGTCATTACTTAAAGAACAAATAAATTACCAATATAACGCTGTTTCCCAGATATATAGTCACTTTTACACAATTACCTGGCATAATGGCAGGAAAACTTCTCCAATAGAATCATCTCGTGAAAACCTATCGTAGTCGAAAACGTGAAGATGTAGCACTCTAGATTGTAATTTCTGAATAGGAAATCCCTCGAAATAAAAGGTTTCATTCCATCTCGGATTGAGGGTCCTTCTCTTAATCTTTGTTTCCAATCGGTGCTTCTTGTCTGGCAGTAATGTGACCCTCACGTAGGGATCGCTTGTGCCTGATAGATCTTTGGCCGGTAAGTCTTTACCCTGAAATAATCCAAAAAAAAACTAAAATTATCGAAGTTTGAAAATAGTTTAATTTATATATTTAAATAAAGTTGTTATCACACTTTCGGCTCCTGGTTTCCTATAGAGAATAATCTAAAAAAATACATTTCAAAGATTAAAAATTATAACTTCTAATAAAATGGTGATTAGATGACATATTACCTTATCTCAATTTCAGAAATTTTGTGACGTACAAAAAAAAGTTAAGTACGAAAGTTATTTGGCTTAATTTGAGATTTTCAATTACATTATTTTCATGTACTTTATTTGTTTTGTTCTGACTAGGTATACACTTTATTACTGTAAATGGAATATCCTGTATATTTATAGATATTTTAGTCATTCTTCTAATGATAAGGACAATAATATAAGATGCTTACATTTCTCTTCAGAATTTGTCCTATATTTAAATTTTAAAGTGATGTTGCTAAGGCACTTAAACGATTTTTAAACATCTGCTCGCGCCGAAATATTTTCTAGTGTGTGTATTATCTCATTTCAAGTATTAAATTTTTTAAAATAGAGAAATGTGGCAGCGTTCCAAGTTTTGATAATTTTCTAATTTTTTTTTGAAGTTACCACCTGTATATTATCTTAATTTTAAATAGAGCATTGCAAGAGGAATTTAACAATATATAATAAAATGGGTTTATGCTTAGAGTAAGAATTAAAGTAGATATCACAACTCATTCATAAATCACGTTAGGGGTATGTGCCAACATGGTTCCCCTATTTTTCACATTCTGTCGACCAATGTTTAAAACAAGAAGTGGGGATGGCCAATGCCCAAGCCGTGGCCATTTGTTGTAGAATGCCAGTGACGGCGTGAGTTTTCACTTCCCGCATAAGGATATATCATTAATCGTGAAAAAATTATCGTTCCGGGTTTTTATAGATCCTCATGTTTTTCCATTACTGTCGGTCGGTCGGTCTGTTCCGGTTTAGCTAAAAAATCCACTTACTCGATTAACTTTAATTTTATTTAATTTTCCATAAAAATGACGTCTGATATAAAAAAAAAACTGGTAAACTGGAAACTTTTTTTTTTTAATTCTCTGGTAGGAAAAACTATTGTAATCGTCAAAATAATCACCTCAGAGTTTTTCTTGTAACATTATGCTTCTGAGGATTCTCATATGATCTCCGACGAAATAAACATTCTATTGTTCTAAACCATGTAACCCAAAATAAGTAATAAACAGACATAACAAGTCCCCTGAAAAAGGAAATCTGGCTATTTACTTAATGATTAAAAGACAATTCCAAACTTAAACGACCATTTTTTTACAAACTCACATTGCCGCACCATAGTTAGGTCAACAAAAGCTCTTAGTTTCGCAATGTCCAAGATAAAGTAAATAAAACTTATTTATTAAATATATAAAAAATCAATGATCTTCTAATGTCACTGCACCTTTAGAACGCTGCTTCTTGAAGCAAGGCAACATATAATTAGAAGATTAGAACCGTATTAAAAATTACAAAATAATACATTAAGACACATGCAGTAATGAAGATAAAGAAAAGCTTGGTATTTTTTTTCAGCAAATTAATTTCTTTCATGTTAAAGTTTATTGTAGTTCCACGACCCGCTATTGATTTTTTAAGCCACGCCGGTCACGTGACCCTGTAACAATCTTTACTGTAGCCTATTATACTTTTTTACTATAAGGATCTCTTGTCAATGAAAGTGGGATGGTCTAATACGATAGTGGGATTCGTTCTCAAGATACAGGGTGTTAAATTAAAAAAAAAAGGATTTTTTTTTTAATATTTGGTAAAACCCTTGAAATTTGATATGTGAAATACATTTTTAGAGTGCTACTTTTTCCGACTAGCAGTAAACTGAGTGAGCCACTGGCGTGCGCCAGAGCAACCATTCTGATTTTATGGTAGTAAATTTATACGCCACTGTTTATTCTAAAATCTAGCAGATTTTTAGCAATCCACTAAAAAACACAAAGTTGTTATTTTTGTTTTCTTGCTAGAATAAAATAATTGCTCGAAAAAAAAATAGGATAAGGGACATCCTAATTGAAAAGATTAAAATATGTTACGGCTGTGAATAAAAATAGGTATACAAACATTTCGGTAAAACCAGAAAAACATTGTCTTTGAACGGTTCCAGCTTTTTTCAAAAATGTTTTTCATTAATACCTAGAAAATGCAATGTCGCTTGAAGCTGAGATTTTCCTTATGCCTCAGATTATTTCCTTTATTTTTATCGTTTTTATCTACCATACCATAAGTCTTAAGGAGGCTTAATTAAAATAGAAACACATTTTACATTTTTAAATTAGATTTTTTACTATGAACATTATTAATGATAGAAAAAATTAATAACAATAAAAAAAATGCAAAAAATGTCCCACTTAAACACATAATTTTATTTGTTTCGCTATATTGGATTCGTACCAATATTTTACCAGTTTCTACCTATGCCACACTTCATTATTGGACATTATTAAATAAATTAAATAAGTAAATTTTACACCGATTTTAAATAAGACCGCCACTTGTTTCGTACCAGTTTATTCGTATATAATATTGAACTTTTCTACAAATTTTGTAGTCTATTGAATAAGATGATTTTTACGTTGATTTTTTAAACTTATTTGGTCGACATTTTGTTTCGCGATCTGGAATTCGTACCATAATTTCGTTATTTTATCTCTATGTTACAATTTGATCAATTTTATTTTAATAAATAATACCTTGGATTCGTACTAAAAACCCCACAAGGGGACAGCGTCTGATCCACAGTGGGCGGCTGAAAATAAACCTGGCAGAAAGTATAAAATGCAAAACTCCTCTTAGCAATGTCGTTGAGTAATCAAGCCTCGTATGTTGCTTTATCACTCTCCGACTTAGGCAGAGGATCGAGTGATGCCGTGAGACATTCTCCACAACGAGCTGAAGCTATTGGCGCCACCAGCCGGAATGCTACCACCAATTCGAAACAATTAAAAATAAATCACAAAACTCAGGAATATCCCTATAATCACAACGGCTTTAGGAACAGATATAGAAGTAAAAAGATTAAGAGATGGTACACTCCTAGTTAAAGCTAAAAATCTTGAATCTTCCAATAGATTAAAAGAAATTAAAGAAATACATGGTCGTAAGTCTCTTCCAATCCCCATAGATCCCTAAACTATGTGAGAGGAGTGATCTCATGCCGAGACTTACTTCTCTGTTCTGACCAAGAACTTTTAGAAGGTTTCTCAGACCAAGGAGTGATTGAAGTCAGGAGATATTTCTCCAATAAAGACGAGATGAAATCTCCCACCCCCACCATTGTACTAACCTTTAATATTCACCAACCTTCAACTTCAGTTAACGCCGGATGACTAAAACTCAAAGTCAGACAAATACATTCCTTCCCCTTTAAGATGTTTCAATTACCAAAAGATTTGGACATCTTTCGTTTACATGCTCCAATATTCAAATTTGTCCCTCTTGCGGAAAACAAACGCACCCTAATAGTAAATGTTCCCCTCCTCCAATATGAGTTAATTGCTCAGATGACCATTCGCCTCGAAATAAAGGTTGTCCAATTTATAAGGTTGAACATCAAATTCAAAAAATAAAGACTACTGAAAAAATACCCTATGGCGCTGCGAAAAGAATTTATGCGTCATAAAATCTACAAAATGCTACTTCCTTTGCTAACACCCTTAAAAACAACAATTCCCTAACCCAATCCTATATATCCAATTCTCAACCTCCCACCTCACTCCACTTACCATCTTCCACTCCCTCCCCCTCATTTTCTCCTCCATCCAATACCCAACCTTCCCCAAAATCCTCAAACTCCTTACAACCCCTTTAATACCTAAAAACAAAATTCCCTTAAACTGCCCCTCCGGGGGTTCTTCTTGCTCCAATTCTAAATCTCTTGTACCAGAATCTACAAAACCCCCTCCCAGTAAGGTTACCAGAGAAATTTCATTTGACTCATTTGTTACTTCACTACTTTGAAATTAGATAATACATATGCAACATTTTTTGTCGACCCCAGATAATTAAAAATTGCTAAGTGTTTTAGTGGCATCGCTTTAATATAAAACTCAAACTCAAATATACTTTATTGTTAAAAGAACATAATATAGACCTTGTCAACAATGTAAGCTCTATAAAATAAAAATATTGGGGTCTAGTCATTGGAAAAATATAATAAATAAACATACACTATAAACTAAATAACTACATGTTATACAAAAAGGCACAAATATAACCATATTAAAATCCACCAATAAATATATAATATAATACGTATATACATAAAACACATGAGTACTAAAAAAAAACAATCATCGTAAAATTCTTGTAAGTTATGATATGCTTTTGTCTCCAAGCTACATTTTACTTTTTTCTTAATTTGAGAGATTCTATATTTCTCAATATTTGTGAGAGGTAATTGTACATTTTTTTACTTTCATATAAAATTGAATGTTTTACTAAGGTTGTTCTGGGTATAGGAAGTGGGAGGTTCAAACTCTGTCTAGTATTAAAGGCCCTTTCAGTTATTAAATGTCTATACTTTTTATGTGTGAGAGATACAGATTCAGGTATTAAAAGGCAAGTAGGTGTTAAAATTCACACAAAAAGTGGTTTTGCAATGGTCTCGGGCCCCAGCTTTGCACATGTAACGAACAGGCGGTTTTTGTAAAATAAAAGTAGAATTAAAAAGATTTTGGCTGCGGTAAAAAGGCTATACCATAAGTTAAGTATGAATTTACAAATGCCTCATTTGAAACAATACGAACGGCATAACTGCGTCTTGCAACTTTTTCATTTAGATTATTTATGTCGTTATTAAATTTCAAGTTATTATCAATGTGTATTCCCAAAAATTTCGTGTTTGATTTGTTTTCAACCTTAGTATCAGATAGGTAAAGATTATCAAAGTTAAACTTGAACGTTAAGATATTAGTTTTTTATACATTCAAACTAAGGTGATTCGCATCATACCATTTCTTAATTAAGATCAGATCTCTTGAAATATTCTATTTCAACAGGTCTTCTTTTTTATTTCGCCAGACAATGGTAGTGTCGTCCGCAAACAATGTGAAAGTTCCCTTTATGTTAAGGTCTGTTAAATCGTTAATATATAATAAAAATAAAATGGAACCCAAGACACATCCTTGTGGCACCCTACAAGAAATTGTAGTTGAACTAGACATCTTTTCTCCGTAGCTAACTAATTGATTCCGATTTGTTAAATAGGACTTAAACCAGTTGTAGCAGTTACCCTGGAATCCATAACGCTATAACTTTTTGAGGAGAACTTCACGATTTACACAGTCGAAAGCTTTGGAATAATCGCAAAAAACTGCAGCAACTATATCACGATCGTTGAAACCAAAATAATTTTTTTCTAAAAAGGAAAATATTGCATCTCCGGTACTTTTTGAATTTTGAAAGCCAACTATAAGTGCCAATATTATCAGAAACGTAACATTAGAGACCCTATTACATTCTTGGGGTTGAGGATCTAATAAAATATATATAAATATACAGGGTGTTCTATTTGAAATAAGAACATAGATACCTGGTCAGAACAATATAGACACTCTGTATACATATAATTTAAAAAGTCCAATGAAACTGCAACTTTTATATTTAAATTTCCTTTCCACTCTTTACACTTATTATTTAAATATAACCATTTATAATAATTTTAATTGAGGCTTCTCTAGAACGACAGCAGTAGCTGTGTAAATTATAAAGCATCAAGGGAACTAAATTAATTTTCAACTGCAGAACATTTTCTACATATATCATCCCTAACACTACATAAAACACCAGCCCAACAACTATAACGAGAACCTGTTAATGTATTCTAGTAAATGTGTTGGTTAAACACATATGTTCAGCAATATTACAACACAGCCGCCATTTCATCTTTCCGAATACAATATCAGGAACATTCCATAATTTAGAGAAGTTACTTTGTTCCTTCATTACATCAGTTCCGAGTTTCATCTCATGCATGGGTTGTAAAAAGTAATATATCCTGTCTTCGGTTTACTTAGGTACATTAATTCATGAGACGTTTGCATGCCTTATCATCAGCTGCCAAATATATTTGGCCGGGAAAAATAATTTTGAACTTGAATGTAATAAAGAACATAAATTTGAAATATTTGTAAATATAATTTAAATATTTACGCATTAAAAACCGAAAATCCTTTCTTCGTCGTAGAGTTTTTATATTTAGTTAGCCATTACTTTATTCGAAGTATGTGTTCCCTAAGCAAGAACAATAAATTGTGTTTAAATAGATGGTACGAAACTTCCGGAACCAAATTTTTGTTTATTTAAAACCATGTACGACATTTCTGACTTTAAAAGTTTGAAAGAAACATATTTCTGATTTTTGTATTTATCTTACAAAATAATATTTACCAGGGTGGAAAGTGATTACTTTACATGCAAATAAATGTCGATATTTATTAAATAAACAAAATGTTTATTTTCATTTAATTCCATTAATTAAAACTTTCTTATTATACATTAAAAATTTCTTAACACATATCAATATTATTCCAAATTATTTTACTAAGTTAATTTGTAACTAATTATAAGCAGCAACGGACATTTTTAGTCTATGTCGTTTTTCTACAACGATCCTTCAGAGATCTGTTCACATACCTCAGATGTAATCCAATTAGATATAGAAGTCTGTATACCACATTCTATTAAGACTCACAAAAATTAACCTTGATTTTCAAAATCCTGCAATAATGTCAGATTAGAGAAAATCAGCACTCATAATAATTTTCTTAAGAACACTATTTCAGAAAATCTACAAGCCAAAAACAATTCTTGCCGCCAAAAATGCCTACAATACACGAATAAACGGCAAAGTTCTTTCTTGTTAAAATGGGAGCAAATCCTTTTGGTGGCTTACCAAAAATATTAACTAAAACTTCTGTAAAATCTCCTTTCCACCTTTGGTGATGAAATTGTTTTCAAGTCTAAAGCAAAAGCTGATCTTTTTGCAAAATACGCAAATTCTGCTTTAATCCCTCCTCTTCACTTTCCCATCCATCAGTACCAGCTTTACCATACAATATGTATGAAATTACCTTCATTGTTAAAAAGACACGACGTATTCTCTATGAGTAGAGCATTTTTCCTAAGAGCTGGAAATTTACTCTGTACAGCCTTTTTCCAAAAAGGGATCCACAACTCTTCCCTCTAATTACAGACCCATATTCCTCCTCCCAATTATGAGTAAGGCAATAGAGAAGTATATCAATAATGATCTTTTACATTACCTTGCTTATACACGACAAGCAATACGGCTTCCGTCACCAAAGATCCACAGCAGATCTTCTCACTTTCGTAAGCCATAACTAGAATAAGTTCATCGAATTCCACGGAGAAAGCCAAATTATTGCCTTTGATATATCCAAGGCATTTGATTAAGTCTGGCATGATGCACTACTGAACAAATCTCCTGCCTATGGTCTTCCTCCAAAACTTTGTACTTGGATTGCCAGATTTTTTTTCTAGCAGAAGTAAATCTGTAGTGGTAACAGAAGTATATCTGTAGTGTTGTTTGGTGTTTTTCAATTTTTCACCAAAATAACGCAGGCGTTCCTCAGGATTCAGTGTTAGCACCTATCCTATTGCTCCTACACATCATTGACCTGCTTTCTTATACCAGCAATCCTGTTCACAGCTATGCTCACGATAGCACACTCCACTCGAGTAAACAATTTCCCAAACCTGTCCCCAAGACTGAAATTGTTGATAGGCGTAGAGAAATGACTTTATCCCTAACCGAGGACCTCATTAAAATCATCGAATGGGGAGCAAAGAACCTTGTCCAGTTTAACGCTACTAAGACACAATCTTGTTTACTATCTCACAAATCATCTCCCAGTACCAACACAATTCAAAAAAACAATCAAATGCTTGAAGTCAAAGATCCCTTTAGCCTAGCCGATATCACTTTTAAGAAAGATCTTCGCTGGCATAATCACATCACCTCAATTGCCACAGCAGCTGCGAAGGAATTGGGTTTTCTTTTCCGAGCTCGAAAATATTTTTCTTCTGTCAACATGTTTATACTTTACACTTCGCAAATCAGACCCTGTCCTAAGTATTGCTCGCACATATGGGGAGCAGCCTCTTCTTCGATCCATAATAACCTTGACTGTCCAAAAAAGAGCTATTCGTCTGATTAATGATCCAAGCCTCACAAGGAAGCTTGCATCACTAGAGCATCGTCGAAATGTGGGTGATTTGCGAGATACTCCTCCGGATTCTGTTCTGATGAAATATCATCCATTATGCCCTCCTTAGTCATTTCTGCCATGCAGACATAAGCATGGCCCCGCATGCATCCCTTTACGGTCCAACTGCAACGACCAAAGACCTCCTACGTTCCTTTATTTTCAGAGTGTCCAGATTATGGAATGTGTTACCAGTAAATGTCTTTCCTTCTTCTCCTAATCTGCAAGTCTTTCAATTTCGCATCAACAAACTTTCCCTATCTTTACTTAAAGCAACCACGGTACCTAGTACTTATTCCTTCGGCCTTCGTGGTTTGCTCATAGACAAAAGAAAGTTGAACATCTTGCGTAGAAATAGCAACGTTTTTAGTACTGAAACTTAGCATTGTGCCACATATTCTTGTGGATATTTACGAGTAGTGTGACAGTCGTTCTCCGGAAGCAGTATCACCTGTACGTTTCACAATGCGGGAGTCTTAGAAACAATTTTTTTTTGGGATATTGACTTATCGAATTGTGGTCAAATGGCTGTTGAGTGATTTCGCCGAATCTTATTTGCAAAAAGAAGTTTTCATTACTAAAAATAATTAAACAAATCCAACAAATTTGAATAATCAATGAATACGAACTAAATTGTGGAGATTGTGACAAAACGTATATAGGTCAGTCATCTAGTACCAGTTTCAAAAATCAATTTAATCAAACAAACTAAGGGTTATGGGTTATAATTTTATCAGACATTGAAAATGTCTGTTGAACAATTAAATGAATTTAACAGTTCATCCCCCACAAAAACATCTTTTTAACGCCAGTTACTATATTAAGCACGTCAAATTTCCCAATATTACGTTGTGCATTTCCTATCACCTATGCTATGAATCTAAATAAATATCTCAATTTAAAATTCAGAGGCACTGTGAGGTCTGTTGATTCTTCCATTGGTGTTGAGTTATCTTCTGGTTAGATATTCAAGAGGGTTAGTACAAAATATGTATATTATCAAAACAGCCACCATCATGAAGGACTGCAACAACACGACGTTTTCTTCTTTCTTCTAGGAATATCTCATTTAGCGAATACCCGTTGTTCACTGAAAGGAATAAAAAGTCCAAACTTCAAAAACAACACTTAAAATCTATTGAACAACTTTGAAGTTGAAGTTTGAAGAAATATAACTTTTTGCAATATTTATAGAAAGTTTAGTCTAAGTATTTAAAATTACTTTAAATAAAGAAAAGTAACAATAAAAAGAAAACTTAAAAATTAAAATAGCAAATATATAGTTTTGCCAAAGTAATGTTTAAGACTTATAATTAAAATTAGCAAAAGGATAATCCCGCTGAAAGGATACCCAAAAGTCAAGAACCCTGAACAAATCAATAACTTAAAACAATCGATGGCGACTAACTTTAAATTTTCCGTAAAGTACAAAGTTAGCATTAAATCCATTCCTTAAACAACACCCTCCAATAATTCTATTTGTCAGGACGAAAGGAATAAGGCTGATGGTGAAGCTTAAATCCCTTTTCTCTTGGAACTTCATCTTACTGGTACAAGATGTCACCCATGATAACAAAAGTCGATTAAACGAAGATTCCTTACATTTCTTAATCATAATGTAATGTATATAATTTTATATATAGGGCTATACTAACATTCTGGGTCCGGAAGATCATGGCGAAAAAAAAGCAAAGAAAAACCCTTTCAGCCAATCTTTTCTGAAGGGAAACAATACCCCCAAAAAACATGACTTTTTGGGAATGCTTTTATTATAAAATATTCGATTGTATTTTTATCACAGTAAATAGACCACTTATTATCATCGAATCGAACCAAAGTTAAATGAAAGGGGACAAAAACTTTCCAAGAAAAAGGGCCATATGGCAACCACACACATCAATGTATTCAATAGCAACTTGACAGATATATTTTAAGTAAGTTTATATGGGTCTGCACAATCTAGTAGATAGCGTCTGACATGATGTGGTGTTTATTATTTTGTTTAGCTTTTAAAACCGACTGTTCTAGAAAAAATATCGTTTTAAAGTGCATTAAGGAATTTATATACTCTACTTCGTTGCTATAGTCTATTCCGTTACCAGACCTAAATATATAACGTCCGAAGAAGCTACTATTTGTTTTTTTAATAATTTTTTGGTTTATTTTTCTGAATAAATAACCACTCATTTTCATATTGAAGAGAAATATGAGTTTATTATATTATCATATAATATGCTAACTGTTTTCCTACAACTTTACATTATTTAGTTTTTTTTACCTACTGAACTTACTACTCATTTTAAATATTTTGTTTCATAAAAATTGATGTGAGTAGCTTTTATAATAAGAATAAAAAACACAGCCAGTTATCTTTACTTTAGTTTTTGGACAAACTTGCTATATTAGGGACAACTTCAATGTCAGGCTTGGGCGGTAAACAGTATAACTAAATATTCAAAAAGCGGATTCATCTAAAGAAAAATTATATCTTTTAATTTAGATCTTTGGAAACATGTTTATTCCGGATTTTCTGTTGTTAGATGGTTTAATTCAGAATTATTATTATATTCTAACGACCTAAAGTTATTTTGCGTTGTTATATCAGATTTGATTGGTACAAAACTAAATAGTTTTAATTTTATTATAAGTAAGGAAATATAGAGTATTATCATTTTTTAAGATTCACGTCTTGTTGAACTAGTCAACAGATACCAGTAACCTAGTCTAATGTGCTACAAAATTTTACGGATTTATGTTTAGAAGTACTGAAAAACTGAAAAGTTTGATTCGTGTCGTTTTTTGGATCTGTTGAATTTTGCATTAGTGAGGGTTAAGTAAGAAAAGTGTTGTGTGATTTGGAATTCGATTTACGGTAAATTTGATTACCTATTAGAAGTTGTGCGGGCGAATATTTGTGGTTTCAAAAGCTATTCCTGTTGAATTACTGCAGACTAAAAGCTTGAGATAAGAAGGTCACTTCTTGCCGTTATACTTTTATATGATTTCTTAAAAATACTATCGAAATTCAAAACGAGAACTTCTTGAGAGTTCCGAGAAGTACAAATGTCAGGCCAAAATTAGTATTTTATTGTAACTCACGCCAAAAAAATATGCTGGTTTAGGCGCCGGCTCCGGTCTACAACATGTGTTGCGTATTTAACGACTGTTGTACTAAACTAGATATATTAACACATCTAAATTATGCAAAAGTTATTTAGAATCAGAATTAAGTGATAGGAGAAATACATAAAAATATATCGAACTTTTTGTGTAGCATATACTAAAGGTATTAAAACTATACATCTTTGATCAACAAACTATTTTAATTTTTCTAGTTCTAATTTTGTTTTTTTTTATAAGGGAGAGTGATGCCGCAAGACCAGACGAGACGAGACTAAGGGTTCATCTCGTCTCGCCTCGATTTTTGCTAATCTCGTCTCGTCTCGTCTCAAAATTTTGGTCGAGTCGAGTCGAGATCAAGCCTTCTTTTTCAAGAAATCTCGTCACGACTTTAAGCATATTAACCTATCTGTTTAAAGGTTAAATAAATATCTTCAATGAAGATGAAGTTTTAGCTATCGACAATCACACGGTATCAGTGAACTGCGCGCGTTTATAAATTGCCTCTCTATTGCACATGCCTGGATAATAATACCTTGCAAATGCTTTCTAACCTTTTATTTGATAAATTAAATCAGTCACAATACGTAATTTATAAAATAATCGTATTTTTTTGTCACAATATTCTAACTGTGCTGACCGTAGACTTTCTGTTTGTCTTATTTAAAAAAATTGCTAATTTACAAAATATCATCTTTGATAAAATAGTTTTTTGACATTTGTTTATGATACAAGGTTGAATTCTTCCGGGGTACCTGATCTAACAGTGTATTGCTTGCTACACTAAGAACTGCATTTGTATGCTAAATAATAGATATTTAAATGTTAAAAAATCCTACTTTTATAAATTGACCAATTTTTCTCCCGGGGTAAAGGTAATTTTGATCAAAATAAACTGATATCAAAGAGCAGGGTATCGACAGATACTATAAAAGTAATTTATCTATTTTTGGGCCGATACCTTCAATTGTGTGACAAATGCACTAAAGTATTGCTTTATATGGTGCTTTTGAAGAGAACAGAATAGATTGTATCAAATTATTATTATACTAAATAATACACCTTAACACAGAAAATGTTAGTAATAGGTTTTGCGGAAATATTTTACTTTAAATATACACTTAAAATATGATTTTCAAAAATGCATCTGAAATTTTGCTTATATTGCTAACTTGTTACAAGAAAAATGCATTCGTGGACAACAGTATTAAAAACTAAGAAGTATCTAGCTTATTTTTAAGGTTTTTGATTTATTGTCATGATTCCGTAAAGAATCCATGTATGGATACAAATTGTCGCAAGTTTTTTTGTAAAATAATTTTTTTTTGTAAAATAACTTGATCGTAGAAAAAACATTACATGTAATTCAAGCATTAAACATCAGAAATATTGAACGAATTCAATTTATATATTTATTTTTGTTCTTTTTTTAGATATCCTACACACAGAAACATTAAATTATGTGATAATTATTTATTGTGCGCTTGTACGTCATGTAGTTAGGAAGCTGGTATTGTTATGCTAATTATTATTATTATTATTATCGTTAAAATTTATTTAAAGGCACAATTACAAAATCTAAATTTAAGATCATTAAGAAATATAAGACAATTCGTTTTCTAAAAAACACTGATATTTTGGAAACAAACCAAAATTTGTTCAATTTTGGCAATGTAAGGTTTTAGTAAAACAAATCCGAAAAATTTTAGTGATGCAGTAATATCCTTTGACAGAATGGTATGTGTTTATATCTATAACGTGAGGGTTTCTTTTATTAAAAGTCAAGACGAAACGAGAATCTCGTCTCGTCTCGTCTCGAGTTTTGGGATTAAATGTCTCACGCCATCATTAATAAGGGAAAAACTTATTTTCATGGCCAAACATCATAGCCAGTCACCGGCTTACAAAGTAATGCTGTTTCTGTTAGCAAGCCACGTCAAAGTAATCAGATCTAAAACACACGTTAACCTGCCCTGTTGCGAGCTGCAAAATTTACATTTTCACCAGCACAGCGTCTTCTTACTGGCCATTGTTCTAAGGAAAGGTAATAATCTAAACTGGAACAGATATAAATTTTACGTTCAATCCTTCCTCTCACTACTGCACGTAGATACCCAATTTATGGAGATAAAGGCATTTTTTCCCCAAAAAGGTGCTGTATGAATATTTTATGTTTCTATATAAAAGTTGTTTATCAAGCGAAATACAATATCTAACAAATCAATATGTCTGTATTCGGTCATGCTGTTTAAGGCCTCTTAAATTTATGGATGTTGTAAAACGTTAATACTCCAGAAAAGCAATTTCCATATCAAATATAATCTATTGGTTCGGATCATCATATTTTACTTGAGGCTTATAAGGATGTAAGAAAACTGTGAGTTAGAGGAATTAATAAAATTATTATGAAAATTATTAGTCCTAAAAAGATTTACAGGAACGATTTATGTCTTTATAAAGAGTGTGAACTAATTTTAGCAGAAAATTTAATTTTGCACTAAAATACGTTTGCAACCCGACTAATACGTTAAAGATCAAGTATGACAAAAATTCGATGTCATTGTCTTTGTCGTGTTGTCTAAGAAAATTGCATACCTGGAGTCGGTGGGGTAATTACCGATATTTTTTGATACTGAAAAATGGAAGCTTCGTATGACAATTTCTTAATCTAGCCACCAAAGTTATATTTTGCAACAGCTTCTTAATTTTGTTTTCAAGATGTAATACTTTAAATATAGAAATTTAAAACCTCTTTTTGTCGTAAACGTAGAATAACGGAACATACTAGACAAACACATTAACATTTTCGTCATAGTTTTATTAGAATTGTGTGACAATTTTAAAAAGGGCCGTAGCCAGTGCCTGGTAAAAATCGGTAAATTCGTATCTACCCATAACTTCCCCCTCGTATAAAATTCCACTATATACAGATAACATAGTTTATATTTGGATATAATTATTTTGCAATAACTTTACATAAATCCTATAAAATTATTTTATTATTACCAAACAACTATACGAATTCATAAAATGTGCAATTTCTGTGTAGTGGATTTCTGTACGAGGGAAATGGGTAAAGGAAAATTAACTGATTTTTTAATTTTTTTTTAAACATTTTAATAGGCCGCCATTTTGTTTCACCATGAATATTCATACCTACATTTTACCAGTTTCTACCTATGTCACAATTAATTTTTGGGCCAAATTTAAAATCAATTGAATAAGTAGTTTTAACACCCATAAAAATTATTTGGACAACATTTTGCCGACCATGTTGAATTCGTATCAAACATTTTGCCAGTTTAACTCTATACCACATCTAATTGTTGTGCAAAATCAGTTGAATTGTTTTTCTAGGCAGACTTTAAACATTTTATTTTGGTGTCATTTTGTTCAGCCATCTTGAATTCGTACCAAAATGTAACCAATCCATTTATATAATATATAATTAATGCGCAAGACTTAAAATTAATCGAATAAGTAGCTTTTTCAGACTAATTTTTTTGTCAAATATTTTACTGGGCCGTCATTTTGTTTCGTCAGTTCATCCCTATGTAACACTGGATTTTTGTGCAAAATTTGAAATAAATAGGATAAGTATTTTTTGGTAATATATTTTTTAACATTTTACTAGGCCGCCATTTTGTTCCGCCATATTAGATTTTTACCAGTCGATTTTATTGTTTTATAATTTTTTTTATTTCATCCTTTAGTTCTGTTTATACAAATTTTCACCTTATAAGGCCTAAATTTAACTTAAAAATTTGCAAGTCTCTAATAAAATAAATAAGTAGCTAATGGGTCCATTACATATAAAATTTTGCCAGAATTACCGTATTAATATTATATATCTAAAAACATTAGTAATACACATCGTCAAAATTTAAAATGATGAGTAAAAATGAACTTCATGCGATTAAAAAATTCGAAAACCATATGAAACACGATATTAACATGCTTACATTTTTCCTGATGATATGGTGAACGCAATATATATTGTCTCCAAGGCGCACGATAACACATATAACATATTTTTAATATGCTTGCTACGGGACCAATCCGGCAATATATTAAATATTTCCTGCAAATTTCATCCTAATTGGTCAAATATTCGAGGAGTAATCGATGTACAGGATGTCCGGATTTGGTTGCAAAAGCAGGGTATCTCGCTTATTTTTAAAGATAGAACCTTGCGGTTTTCACGAACCTGAGCTAATTTTTTTTGTGAAACTCATGAAGCCGTAAACAAAATTTCCATAGCCTTCTTCGTTTATGAGATACAGGGCGAAATAGAAAATTTTGCATTTTGGGACCCCCCTCGTATCTCGGTTATCCTTTAACTTAACGCAAAGGGAAAAATTGCTGCTTATGCAGTTTTTTACGCTGAATCCAGTGGCGCATATTTTTCATTTGAGTTGTTATTTTTTAGATATGAACCAAAGTTGTGTTTTTTTAAATGGGACACCCTGTATATTTGTCCAGAAATTGATTTGTCCTTTTAAAAGCTTCTTAAAAATATATAATAGTATGAGTCTATTTTAATAAACAACAACAAAAATCCTAATTTTTACAATTATCATCCCAAATTTTGCAGTAGGCCATGCAAAACGATGCCGTTTTCTTTTGTTTTCTTGGAAGCAAATGACATTTCCCAATTTTGTACGCGTATAAAATATATAGCGCTAGTTTCTTGTATTTATTTATTGTGTAAAAATATATTTGTATTATTATGGAAGAAAACCAAACTTTCGAACATTATGAAAAGTACGATATGTTAGCTTGTCTTATATTAAGTAATGAAAATGTTGAAGCGGCTTCTGAGATGTATTTTAACAGGTAAATAGTTAATTTTTAGGTATGTTGAAATACTATTGCTTAATTTTTATTTAGATATCCAGAAAGGAGGCAACTTAATATATCCACTTTTTATCGGATAAAAAAGAATTTACTTAATCACGTTATCAAACCTCGTACGAAAACATATAACAAAGAAAATCGGGAAGCTGAGGAAATTACGGTTTTGGCTAACGCAGAAGCTTACCCTACAAACTCTTGTAGGGCCAGTGAAAAGAGCATAGGGGTTCCAAAAACTAGAGTTCAAGGAATTCTAAAAAAGCACAAATACCACCCATATAAATTTAGGCTCGTGCAGCACTTACAGCCAGGGGATGCAGAGCGTCGGGTAGTCTTCTGCAATTGGTTTCGAGAAAGATGCGATATGGTTAGAGATTTTGAAAGGAAGGTTATATGGTCAAACGAAGCACATTTCAGTAATTCTGGTATACTCAATAGGCACAATAGTAGATTCTGGTCCCAGGAAAATCAATACCAAATATTTCCCAGAAGACAACAAGGCAGGTTTGGTCTAAATGTGTCCTGCTTCATATTAGGAACACATATAAAATTTTATATATTTGAGGGAAATCTAATAGCCAATCGCTATATAGAAATTTTAGAGGCAGCTGTACCTGAATTACTTGACGATGTTCCTCTAGCGCAAATTAACGAAATTTATTTTCAACAGGACGGTGCTCCTGCACACAATTCTGGAATGACGAGATTATTTCTGGACAATAATTTTACCAATCAATGGATCGGAACAAATGGACCTATAAGATGGCCCCCTAAGTCCCCAGATTTGTTGATTTTAGATTTCTTTCTATGGGGATATCTGGAAAATAGAATTTACAAAGACCACTATGATAATGTCCAAGATTTAGGAAATGCAATAAGAGAAAATTTTCGCTATTTACAATTTATTTTGCTTAATTCCCTAAAACCAATACGAAAATTGTGCGAAGCATGCATAGAACAAAATGGAAATCAGTTTGAACAGTTCTTTTGATTTCCTTGGTTACTGTAGTTCTTATACGACAGTTGAATTTTGCTGAAAGGCTTGTTACATAATACTTTATTACTGTTTTGTTTTTGTGTTACATAAATCTAGGTAGGTGGTACTTTTTTGGTGCGAAATTATCAATACATATTTTGATAAATAGATTTAATTACATATTTATTTTGATTTATTGTTGGATGTAGATATTGTTAGCGACTTTAAATAAAAGGCAGCATTGTTTTGCATGGCCTACTGCAAAATTTGGGATGATAATTATAAAAATTAGGATTTTTGTTGTTGTTTATTAAAATAGACCCATACTATTATAAATTTTTGAGAAGCTTTTAAAAGGACAAATCAATTTTGAGACAAATATACAGGGTGTCCCATTTAAAAAAACACAACTTTGGGTTATATCTAAAAAATAACAACTCAAATGAAAAATATGACTACGCCACTGGATCCAGCGTAAAAAACTGTATAAGCACCAATTTTTCCCTTTGCGTTAAGTTAAAGGATAACCGAGATACGAGGGGGGTCCCAAAATGCAAAATTTTCTATTTCGCCCTGTATCTCATAAACGAAGAAAGCTATGAAAATTTTGTTTACGGCTTCATGAGTTTCACAAAAAAATAGCTCAGGTTCGTGAAAACCGCAAGGTTCTATCTTTAAAAATAAGCGAGATACCCTGCTTTTGCAACAAAATCCGGACACCCCGTACATACATAAAAAAATACATAGGGTGGAATTGATAACATCCTTTTTTTGAAATCGGTGGAAAATTTGAAGTTAATGGGATAACAAGTATTTTTACTATGCTGTGAACAGACGGACAGACTGATAGATCAACGAAATTAAAAAAATATGTTTTTTCGCATCTACAGTCAACTTAGAGGCCACAATTAGCAATTATTTTTTGGTGAGTTTATATATTTTATAATATCATTATTACTGACTGGTCTAAGAAACATTGATGAGAGAATTATAGATAATATGATATTAACTGTCCGCAGTTTTAATATTCTGTAATATGAGAGTTGCAATATTTGTAAACAATTCAATACAGTAATTGTCCATATCTTTTTATCGTCAAAAGTTTTCCATTATTATCTTGATAATTATTTTTAGTAGCTTTCTTTTCATCAGCAGTCTCCGATATAATTTTGTAAATTTTTTTAAAATGATTTTTTTCCACATTCTTACACAAATTATGTATATAAGTTCCGTACGTGTCTCGATCATTTTCATTATTATTTCAGAAAAGTTTTTATTACATTTTGTCACGACGCACTATGGAAAATATGAGTCTGATTCATATAAAAAATCTATAACTTGTCTAATCTTGAAGAAATTGTTTCAAACTTTGCATGAACATAGTAGTGGGTATAAGGGTAAAAGCTATTATATAGATTCAACAAATATTATTTCTCACATTTATTTTTAATATAATACATGGTTACTGGAAAAAAGCTTGCGAATTTTGCGTTTTCGTTTGCTTGTAGCTCGTGATGATTTTTTTAACCTATTATTACAACTATATCACTCTGAACATTATATTAAAATTAATCGCCTGTATATACAGTGTGTTTATTTAAGCATCCTCGCCTTCACTAAGTCTTTTTTGTAAATAATTTTTCAAAAAAATTAGATGAAACAAAGGAACAGAGTATTCCTACTTAAGAAAAAAAAGAAAGAACGAATTTTTATAATATGTAGCCAATTCGTGGTACATAGTAACATATGTACAGGGTAGTTCCTCATATTTTGTCAAGCTCTGGCAGTTTTATTATAATATAAAGGGAATAAGTTTAAATACAAAAGTTGTAAGGTTTCTCTTAAATCGGATTTGCTAAGAAGAGAAACAAATGAACAAAAGTTGTCAACAATTGACAGCCTTGGTTTTTTGTAATGGAACAACCTGTATATTATGCCATATTTGGATTCTACGGGGAATTTTAGACATATTTGATATAAAATACTTTAGGTCTATCTATCTCCGTTTCTGAAATATTGATATTTGAAAAATGATTTTTTTGGAATTTCAGGTCTTTTTAGAGTCACTTCATATTATCTCGAATAACTTCGGAACCCGCAAAAAGTTGCAGCTGACTTTTTTGAATCTGACTAATGTATTACTGAGTTACAAATTAACATAATATTCGAGGCATGGGGAAACGTGGGTAACTTCTTACTTTTCTATAAAAATTCATGGAGATATTTTTCTATAGAATCAAAAAATTTCAGTTGTTCTAAAATCTACATGAGATAAGCTTTTAAAAAATGTATAATAATGCGTATCTGTTTACAAAATGCAATAAGATTAAATATCTCTTAAAATAACATATAAAAAGACTCGAATTGGTTACAACAATCTTCATTAAATACTAGTTAGTTTAACTTAGTTATATTTTGTAAAATACCTACATTATATTAAAGTTTAATATGCATACTAATAAATTAAATCAACAAAACACCTTGACGTAGCTACATTGCCAGAATGCATTTTTGATATGCCTTTGTTATACTATTTTCCATAGTGTGACGCTTTAATGCGCTAATAATTCCATTAGTGATTCACGGTTTGATTTTTCTATGATCTTTATAATACATAATCCTTTTTTAATTTATTGCTAAATATATTTGCAAATAATGGTATTAAAATTATTAGTTACAATTTTAGGATTATTCTCTCCCAATATATCCCTCCAAGTCTCCCCACTTAACAAAAGATCAAGAGATAGATAGTTAATTGTTTCTATTGTTTTCGGGACCTGTTTACTCCGATCCTGAGTGATTGTATTATTGGGGAAATCTATAATACCAAGGTAATAATCAGTGAAATTACTGTTTATAATATACGAATTATAGAGAAAGAGAGTAGATTTTAGTTTATTTCTAAGAAAAGTTATCGAGACATATATACTAGTATTTGAAGTCACAGGTGTTGGTCCATTTATTGTACAACGAAAACCATGAAAACTTAAGGTTGCTAGCTAAGAATTAATCTCTTTGTCATCTTTTTTAAGAATATTCAAGTTGAGATTACCAATAAGCAGTTTGATCTTTTATTTATTATTTCTGTAAATGTGGCAATGATCACCTACATTTTTGCATGATATTGATGTGTTGTCCCTTCCTGATGCATGGAAGAGGGCATGCGTAGTACCGCTACTTAAAAAAAAGGGATGCAAAAGATTTGAAAGTTCTCAGACTGATTAGTATTTTACCTACGCTGTCCAAAGTACTTGAAAAAAAATATTTTTATGCAAATAAAGCATCATGCCGCTACCTTTAATATTTTACCAGTCATTCAATCAAGTTTCAGAACTATGCATAGTTGCGCAACCATGTTACTTCTGCCACTGATGATATTTTATGTCCCATTGATAAGGGTTTGCTAACTGCTTTAGTTCTATTAGGTTATACTAAAGCGTTTGATACAATAAATCATGAAATTTTGTTAGCAACTTTATACAATATTGGACAATGACGCATTGAAACTAATTAAAAGCTATCCTACTGAACGTTATCAGTATGTTTATTATGAAGGAGCTAATTCATCGTCTATACTTACTAGTAATGGGATTCCTCAAGGGTCTGTATTAGGCCCACTGTTCTTCTTTATTTACATTTCTGCTTTTACACAACACCTGAACCATGGCAACAGTAATTTTTATGCCGATGACACTCAGGTATACATTTCATTTAAAGAGCCGGTCTCAGCAGTTGCTATGAATTTATTGAATGCTAATCTAGATAATTCGTATTTAAAAGGGCTAAAAATGATATAGATGAAGACTAAATGGTAAGTCTTTTCCTCCCGGCTAAGAATCTTGGCTTGCTGCTGGACTGGATTTGAAATTTGAGGCTCAAGTGACTAGCATCGTAAAAAAATCCTTTACAAATCTGAAATTATTGTTCAACGATTCGTGCTAAATGGAAGTCCAAAAATACTTTTTAAGTGAAGCTCTTGTATTTTCTCATCTCAATTTTGAAGATGTAGTTTGCAATCCTTGTCTGATACAAATGCAGCAACAGCGTTTGCAGCGCATTCAGAAAGTT
Organism: Kuschelorhynchus macadamiae; assembly: GCA_030620095.1. Lineage (NCBI taxonomy): Eukaryota > Metazoa > Arthropoda > Insecta > Coleoptera > Curculionidae > Kuschelorhynchus > Kuschelorhynchus macadamiae. The sequence continues at coordinate 425,512 of JAUTXW010002710.1, read as the reverse complement.
GCATACTGTTTATTTTTAACACTTCGTCGAGGTTATCCCAGTTTTCTTGGCTACCCATGTACAAGAGAAGGTTCTTGCACTATTGTACACTGTGTCAAAAAATCATTTCATTGCATATGGCTAGTTATCTTATCTTTATCGTAAAATAAAAATCAGATCCGATGTCTACAGCGTGATTATACGTAGCGTTATCATATTTGCAAATGTATTAATGCCCTACCGAATGCTTTATTAAATAAAAGGACACGTTCATTTGAGTCTTAACATTTTTATTAAAAAATAAGATAATATATATATATATATATATATATATATATATATATATATATATATGTATATATACATATATATATATATATATATATATATATATATATATATATATATATATATATATATATATATATATATATATATATATATATATATATATATATATATATATATATATATATATATATATATATATATATATATAAGATATTATAAGATATAATATAGATGTCTGTATATGATTTTTTTTTATTACATTGCATACATTTATTCCTTAGGTATATTTAGGTTTAGCATAGGTTTACATGGAAGAGTGGGGTTACTAAGAGTATTTTCTCTACCTGTAATCCAAATATAGTTCTTTTCTCATGCATGTGTTATCATGAAATAACTTAAAAAAAAATACTTGTCCAAGTCATCTATGAAATATTGCATATTAGTTTTAGCCGGCCTATACACACATATAACTTCATAACTAATAACACTGGCCGACAAGATTTTTCTAACACAAGCCAGCTCATTATTTTCACAACGGAAATACCCTCCCAATAATAAAAAAAATATTCGGAAAGCCCTAATACGTACCATTTTTTAATAGCCTAAATAGAACCTTTTATATTTGCAGGTAAACAATTTTATTGTGGGGCGGCTAAAATGGGTCCATTTTACAACGGAAAAATTATCTAGACTGGGTTGTTTACAACATTAGACATAAAATAAACGTTAAACCTCACTCTTCTGTTGAGTTTCGAATTGACTGGTTCTCTGTGTATCGATAAGCAAGTGTATGTGAAGACGATAATGTCGAGTCAAACGCGCCGAAGTTTTGTTATATTTGTGGAGAATTTCTGATGAAATTACAAGCCAGACCATTTTCTGAAAATGTAAAAAAGCCTACTTTAAATATTTTAGTGTGTTAATTAGGGCTCAAGATAAGCGGTGGGCTCCCCATGTGTGCTATGTTAGTTGTAGTGTATCATTGTTGCAGTAGATGAAGGGAAAGAGAAAAAGTATGCCTTTTGCAGTATCCAATGGTATGGCGAAACCCACCAATCATTCTGACGATTGTTATTTTTGCCTGACAAAGACTGAAGGTTATTCCAAAAAGGGAAAGCATAATATAAAATATCGAAATTTGCAATCTGCCATACGACCTGTTCCTCATAATGCAAATTTGCCAGTGCCGATTGCGCCTTTAAATTGGCAAGCTGTTGATTTAGGAGATAATGGAGATGATGCATCATCAGACAGCTCAGAAGAACAGTGCACCGATCCCACTTTTACCACAGGTCCTAGTTTCGGCGAGCTACATTTGATTGTTCAAAGTGCATTAAACGATTTTGTACGTGATTTGGGGTTATCCAAGCAATAGTCAGAACTTCTGGGTTCCCGTCTTAAGGAATGGGACCTATTGGCCAACGAAACAAAAATTACGAATTTCAGAAAAAGAAATGCTATGTTTTCTGAATTCTACAGTATGGAAAATTCGTTGTGCGCGTGTACTGATATAGACAGTTTAATGCAGGAACTTGATATTGAACATTCTCCCCGTGAGTGGCGCTTATTCATAGACTCGTCTAAATATAGCTTAAAAGCTGTGTTATTGCATAATAGAAATTTAAAACCCTCTATGCCAGTTGCCCAATCAGTTGCAATGAAAGAAAATTATGAAAATATGGCAGATATGTGGGGACTTAAAAGTTATAGCGATTTTAGTGGAACTTCACGGGGGATTTATAAAATATTGCTGTTTTTTGTTTATGGGACGGTCGTGCAATAAATCAGCATTATGTAATAAAAATTTGGCCAGAAAGAAGCAAATTCAACCGGGATCTCAAAATGTTAAATGTATACCTCTTGTTGATCCCAAAAGTATCCTTTTGCCTCCTCTTCACATTAACTTTGTGAAGGCTTTGAATAAAGATGTTGACGGATTTAAATACCTAAGACAAGTCTTTCCCCAGTTAAGTGACGCCAAATTGAAAGAAGGCATTTTTATTGGGCCACAAATCAGAAAATTGCTGGACGATGTCAATTTTACGGAAAAGCTTACCAGGCAGGAACTTAGAGCACGGAATTCATTTGTTAATCTAGTAAGAGGATGTTTAGGCAACAATATGGATGAAAATGATCAACAATTAGTTAATGAACTCTTAGATGCCTATAAAGCGCTTGGTGCCAGAATGTCATTAAAAATTCACTTCCTCTATTCTCATCTGTCATTTTTTCCTAAAAATTTGGGAGCTGTTAGTGACGAGCAGGGTGAAAGGTTTCACCAAGATATCAGAACAATGGAAATTCGGTACCAAGGACGATGGGATCCAGCCATGATGGGTGACTGGTTGTTGGTTTTTGAAGAGAGAAGATAGGACACCTCATAATCGGAAAAAATAAAGTTTAATTTAGTGTTTTAAGTTTATCCAATTGACATCAAATATTATTCAAAAATTAAGGGCCATATGGGGATAACCTGGTAACATTTTGATAAAAATTCAATATAGCGAAACGAAATGGCCGCCTAGTGAAATGTTGAAAAAATTATTACTAAAAAATACTGATTTCAAATTGTGTGCCATAACTAATTGTGGTGTAGACATAAACTAGTAAAATTGTGACACTAATTCAAGATGGCGGCCAAATAACGTTCGTAATCTTAAAAAAATCACCCTCTCAGATTTTACATATATCTTCACGTTTTAGCGTTCCTAGCTGTCCAAAATACATATTTTATCAATTCCGGCTGTGGGTCTGTCTGTGTGTCTGTATGTTCGCTGCATAGATAAAAAACCACTTATCCGATTGACATGAAATTTAGGCCAACAATTAAGAGACACATGGGGATGACCTAATACCATTTTGGTTATTTTTCTAGTTTGCTTTTCTCTTAGATGTATAGTATGTTGGATAGGTCCATTCTATTAGATTATGCTATTCTGATTTTTACAACAAATTTTTTTTTGTCCGCCAGTGAATATTAGTATTGAAGTTATATTACATAACCTAATAACCTAAAACTCTGCCAAGATATTTAAAAAAAGTTCCTGTATCTATCCCACCGTACCATTTTTGAGCTTTCCAAATTTACGGACGTTGTAAACGTTTTAAAAAGCAATTTCCATATCATACACAGTCTACTAAATCCGACCCTCATATTTTACGTTAAACTAATAAAGAAGGGCGAGAATTGCGACTTGGAAGCGCGAATCAAATTAGATCAAGAATTAGATTAGCTTAAAACATTCAAACCAATAACAAAGGTCCAAGCGCCAAAATTAAATGACTGTTTTTGATTGACTGAATTTTATCACAATATATAATTTCTTGGTAACAATAAACCTGTGATCTACTTTTTTATATTGAGAAGAAATGATAATATTAATACATCAAGAAACTTTAAATATACATTCTGAATAAAAACAACATCGATAACACATATAATTATCTATAGTGAGTGTTGTGAATCTTATTTTATGGAATCTCTCCAAATTAGAAGTGAAGAATTTTAGAAACATACAAAAAAAAAGAAACTTCCAAATCGGCTGTCTCTGAACACTCAAGAATTAACGCCTTTGTAATCTAATGGTCAGAAGCTCAATTATATAATAAGCAGAAAATTTAAAATAAGATTCTACACGCCACTTTTCAGGCCAATCAGAAGTTCTTCTGCTTTCGTTACCATTGGAAACCGAGAAACTTTCCGGGAATTTTCATCGGCCGGGGTACCCTAAGCGAAATTAATAAGTAGATTTCTTTCTTTCAAATTAATGACATTTTGTTTGTATATAAAAATAAATTTTTTTTTCATATAAAAATCATTGATCTTGTGAAACAACGTTTTATTTGACATTAAGCAAATATTTCAAACTTGTTTAAAAATCTTTTAAAAAGTCTTCGCGTTTCAATGATAACTACATCGGTGAAGAAATACTAGTAATAAATGTCTATGCTTGACTATATAAATATAACTAGCTGACCCAGCTGACCTTATTCTGCATTTTCCGTTAAATGGCGTGATGAGTTTCCAGTGGAATTAAAAGAATATGGAACGCATTCACCACATCGTCAGAAATGTTATTGAACGAAAATATATTAGTTTTAAGGAGAAAATACGCATTAAAACCATCTCGGTAACCAGACGATCATTTTAAAAAAACATGTAAATTGGTACAGCACAACTCTCACACGAACTAGCTGAAAAATCTGGCTCAGTGTTTTAAATATATAGATATTTTGAAACAATTTTATTTAACTTATTTTTTGGTTTTGCTTATGGTTTCCTCTTGTATTATGATTATGAATCTGATTAAATTTTGTTAATATATTAAAGAAATATGGAGACAGTTAAATTTTAAAAAAACCTATATGCCCCCAATTTAATTTTTTAAGCATATCCAAGCGCACTTATTTCCTCGTAAGTAGCTCGTCAGAACTCCAAAAAACACGAATTTAATTCATTAGGTTTGTTTAAAGTATAGGGTATTGCCAATTCTTTTCTAGAGTAATTCTTATTATAAGTACTGTAAACTTTTTACTCATTATCTATAACTATATTGGTTTGATTTGTAATTTGTTTAAAGTATTCTCAATATATCTGACTACGTACACCTTTAGACGTTTCTAGGCTTTACTTTTTAGCTTTACTATAACCTGTACATTGTCTGTTAGCCACAAAAGTTTATGCCTTTGAAAAACAATTTTTTTATACGGACCCAAGCTATCATCAATGTCTAATGTTTAACATTATTTCATAGAACAGATGTATTTTCAGTTATTATCGAGAATGTAGATTATATCATGAAAAGGAGCTTGAAGAAGAATCTATTACATACTGTTTTGTCAATTCTTTTAAGGTTTTTCGTATCTTAATTTTCTCAGATATAGTATAGGCATCTTCAGGCACGTAGCCAGAGATTCAGTTCGGGTGGTGGGAGGGGGGGGTTCCAAACCAGAAATTTATTTTGGGTATTATATATTTTTAAAATTTCAGGGAGAGTCCACACCCTCAGGTCTCCCCCTAGCTACGCGCCTGGGTATCTTCTATATCCACAGAGGGTTAGTTTGCTTTGATAATTATAACATCAGGTAAACGAATATATTTATAAAGTAAAATTTTTATTAGGCAGTCTGTACAGAGCCTAACATAATTACAGGCATATTTAAGCTCACCTTAATTTAAACCTGCTCTAAGTTTTCATGAGTTAATGTTTTTTTTTAAATATCCAAAAATAATTGGGGAACATTTATAAACAATTGCCTAAAATACCGAAAATAGACAGACTTTTTCCTTCTTTATTAAAATAGGTTGATCCTATAAAAAGTATATACTTTTATAATCTCTTAATTGTTTTTACTTCTAATATACGCTAATACATCACAATAAAGAATATCATTAATTCTCAACTCAGCTTCATTTGCAGCCTTCTCAACTTGTTCGTTGCCAGCTATACCAGTGGGCTCTTGACCCATATAAAAATTATTTGTACTTCATTGGAATAAAGTTTTAAAAGGTAATTGAGAATGTTGGCGGCAAATGGATGTTCACAATGTAAATTATTTTTAAAGCACAAATTGTAAATTTGACAAAATTGTAACCATTTTTGTCTAATTATTAATGTAAATATACTCTAGTTTTAATATAGCAAAAGCCTCAGCTGTATAGATTGATGCCATGTCATTACATTTAATATGTTATCTTGAAGAATATTGTACGTACAACCTACACCTTTTTCACTTTTGGAGTCGCCGAAGAAAAGTTTACAACAGCGTTTATAATTATCTAAAACATTTTTCAGTATTATTGAGTTTAATGCTTGAAAATCTGCTGAACTTGTGTTTTTATTTGAGTTATTTCTAAAGGATCTTCAAATATAAAATGGACATAATTTTTAATTCAAAAATGGTATAAGTATAAGTCCGAAGGTCTGAAGAAAGGAAAAAATGCCTATTTTATATAAAGGGTGTCTTTTATCTCTGATATCATTTTAATGAGTTGCAACTTTTTTGTTTAAAATATCAAAATAAAACGAAAATACTTTCCAAAGTTATATAGCAAGTTTTTTTTTTGTTTTAAAAATAAAACAAAACACTAAAGTTTTTCAATATATTAACCTAACTTATATTTTTTTAAATGGAGAGCCTTATATATTTTCTGATATTTTAATTTTACATGAACAGGTAAATTTTATGAAGCATATTCTATACCTATCAGCAACTGTTTGCAAGAAAATAGCATCAATACATGCAACAACTAAAAGATATTTTACCATTTTATTTATTATTGTCGTTTAAAAGATGTGCCATGATGAAATAAAATTGTTTACATTTTGATATATCCCTTTCAATTTATTTTGATACATTACGTTTATAGTCGTTTATGATTGCCAGTTGTAATGCAAGAAAGGGGAAGCGTTTTTGATGTGAGAAGCTCTAGACCTCGTAGAGTTCTAGTCGAAGAAACGGAAACCAACATACTTCGAGTTTTATGAAGCATATCCATCAACATCACTTAACAAATGTTCTCGAGAAATACCCGCAGAACAGTTCAAAAAGTTTTGAAAAAATACAAACATAAACCCTTTAAACTTCGGAAAACCTAAAAACTTACCGACCAGCACTGCTAGATCAGAGTTCTATTTTATCAGGACTTCCTAGATAGATGTCGACAAAATCCTTATTTTTTAAAATACATTTCTTGGTCTGATGAAAGTTCTTTTACAACCAAACATGGTTGTAGTTATCAAGAAATAAAATATAAACCAAGAAATAAAAAGTCCAGGATATTAGTCAATTAACGTTTGGTGTGGTGTGATAGACGGAAATATATTAAGTCCTATATTTATTGATCAAAAATTGACTGGGGAATATTATTTGCATTTGATACAAAATGAGATAGCACAACAGATTGATAATTTACCGGTGAACATTTCAGCTAGGGTAATTTGGCAGCAAGATGGTGCTCCACCTCATAGCGTAAATCAAGTTAAAAACTATCTTAATTTGGAATATCCAAATGGTTGGATTGGAAAGAAGGAACAATTTCTTCGCCGCCAGACTTCAGGGCGCACATTAGGAATATAATATCGAAGACAGCATGGGATAATGCTGAAGAGCTGAGATGAAGAATTATAAATACAATAAACGAGTTAAAAGAAAATCCAGAAATATTAGTGAATGCAATAAATCATACTATTAGAGTGTACGAAAAATGTGTTGAGAAACATGTCAGACACGTAGAGCTATTTTTAGAATAATTCAATGTCTGTAAAAGTGTTTTTAAATAATGTCTTACTTTGTTAATTTTTAGTATTTTGTTTTATTTTTTTAAAAAGATAAAAATTTCCTAAATATTTATGCAAAATGATTTTTGTTTCATTTCGATATCTTTAAAAACAGAAATGTTACAGATAATCAAAATGTGTCTTTGTTGCATGTTTTGACACATTTTCACTCAAACAGTTGAATATAGGTATAGGTTAACAAAATATAATTTATTGAACTATATAGGGCTTTCCATTTAAAAAAATATAAGTTAGGTTAATATCTTGAAAAAACGTTAGTGTTTTGTTTTATTTTTAACAGAAAAAAACTTTCTAGATAACTACCAAAATGATTTTTGTTTCATTCTGATATCTTTAAAAACAAAAAAAGTTATAGCTCATCAAAATGATATCAAAGATAAAAAACACCCGGTACTAAAAATTCCATTTTTATTTTATCTTGCACAAAATGCTTTAATATAGAATTCCGGTGTTAATAAATGGCAAATCTATAGCGAGAAAATTGAACGAGACCGTTCAGTTTCAGGACAAAACAAAAAATGAGTATATATTGTTCTATGACGGATGTTGACTATGTGACAAATAAATAAAAACAAATGTCTTTCGCACGATTCAGAGTACGTGCTAATTTTGGCTTCATCTCTGAAACGTGTTTCGCAGTTATCCTATTATACATGTGTCTGCGATCAAGGTAGAAACAGAATAATACGTGATAAAATATGTTTTTATTGAGATAAAAGGGGATAGCAGTAATCCGTAATAACTTTTTTTCTGTTTGATGATATTATTTGTCAAACAATTAGAATATTTTTCAATACATTTTATCTTATGTTGCGATATAGCCAAAACGTTTTTTGTTTTGTAAAAAGTTGCCTATATTACCTATAATTAATGATCTTTAAGTGATTTTTTCATATACAGTTTTTTAAATTTTAAATTGCCATGGGAAGATAATCAAACCATGGTTTTGGAATATTGCAGTTTGGGTTTAATTTATGATATTATATCTCTTATTGAGTTGCAAAGTTAATGCTTAAAACTCAACAACCAAAACTTCGCCAACTGCTCAAAATATAGGGGGTGTCGCGTCGCCCCTTCTCACCTTAGTGACGCTCCTGAGTATTTTTCTGCATTATGTATATGACTGTAGAAGTACATGAGATAAACAAAAAAAAAAGAAATATCAACAAACACTCCTGCTTTTGGGCAAAATGAGCAACTAGATTGTTTTGTCCAATACGTATTCAGGTTGGAGAAGTCCAAAGGAGGATAAAACCAGATCATATAATATAGTCTCGCATTCAAAATAATGCCATATAGTTATCAGGTACATTAACCATTGTTTTACATCCTTCTATTGTAATCGTGAAAAATCATCCCCATGAGATTTTTCAGATTTTCACTTTTCAGATGCCGAAAATGTTTTCTCAATTCTGTCGGTCTGTCTGTCTCTCTGTTCACGGCATAGCTAAAAATTACATACTCAATTGAATTCAGGGGATGAAATAGCAGCATTTTGGTGCAAATTAAAAAAAAGTAGAAAAGTATTCCCCGCCGCTAATTTTCCCTTTTTCCACAATTTCAGATGTTATTTTTATAAATATAAAGAAATAATAATAGTATCAGAAAAGCAAAAAACACGACTTTACATTGACAACATTTTTATATTAGACAAAGTAAAGTCTTTTTGATCCAGTCGAACGTTGAAATTGTGATAAAAATTCATTTTTCGCATTACCAGTACAAATTTCAGGTTGTCAGCTCAATTCCGATCAACGAAAATGTACCAAAGTGTCAGTGACTCAATGGTCCCGCGTCTGTTTTTTCCGAAATGTGATAGTTTCTAAGATAAGTCGATGAAAAATTATAGTTAAACCTCTACCACTGACATGTCAAGAAAAAAATCTGAAAATTGGGAATGCACAAAGTAAATTTACAATAATTATTATTTTTAGATGTTTAGGTGATCAATCATTACTTACCTTTTAGACTTTAAAAAAATAGGTTTCATTTCTTTCCTGGATTAATAGAAATCTAAAGGAAGATGGCCTAAATAGGTAAATAAGGTAAAGAGTATAAAATAATGTTTTTACATTTGCAAATGGTATGTGATTTCCTGTTTGATAGTTCACATATAGATATATTTCACTTTCCGTAATAAAACAAGAGTTATTATAAGTACTTTGGTAGAAAAATAGGTAAAGCCCTTTTTGACATAACTTTTCTATATAAAGAAAAGTGAAATACTACTTATATACCTATTTAAGAGTATAAATATAAAAAATATAAAACAGTTTTGTTTTGGTTGTTAGCTCATCTCAACCATGTCTAATTATTTTTATTCTTCTATGTAAATTATATTTCTAGTAAATATTCTAAACCGTTTAAAAATTAAAAACGTGTCAACTATTTAGATATTTTAAATTTAAAAGAAATGAATTGATATGTCACTCATAAAGAAAAGCTATACTTGTTTTTAAGGGTATTTCGGGAAAACATTTTTGAATAAAACTGGTTCATTATTTTCTTTAAAAATCACAAAGGGGGCCGTGTTTTCTCGCAAATTGATTCTAGAGCGGCATTTTTAATCCCATTAAGGGTAAAATATATTTGGTCTTTTAAATTTGGAAGGGTATCTTCGAAAGCTAAGTGCCTTTTTTCTTGTGACATTGAGAAATCATTAAATTTAATGGGCAAACTTAGGAAATTGAATTACAAAAATGTGTTCAACTTACAGGCTATATTTTTAAACTCAAAAAGGAAAAAAAATAATATTAATATTATTATAATAATTATTAATATAACTAATATTCTGTAGTAATATGCCCGCCTTAAGAATAAAATTGTACTAACGACAGTTGGAAGTGGCAAATTGAAGATAGCGACAATTTAATGCGGTTGAAATTGGACTTAAGAAAAAATTAATATCTATGGTATATTAACTACAAATTTAATATTTTTTTGGTAATTCAATAAATGGAAATATTTATGTTTATGTTCCTGACTCACGGCAAGACAACTTTACAACAACACAGGTTATTCGGAGAGGATATGTCTTTATTTAGGTTTTATTTATAACTTAAAAATACATTTATGTCTTCGTCACGAAGTTAATGATATCAATAATATATGCTTCTAAATTTTCATTTATAATAAAAACGAAAAACACTTTACCTTTCAGGGTCCCTAGAAATGCCTGTCTGTCTGTTCAAGGCAAAGCTAAAAACTACTAATCCGGGTCAAAACTTAAGGGTCATATGGGGATGACCTGCTAACATTTTGGGAAAATCTAATACAACAAAACAAAATGACGGCCTAGTGAAATGTTAAAAAAAATATTACTAAAAAATTACATATCCAACTTGCCTCAAATTTTGCAAAAAAATCCAGTAATGAGAAAAGCAAGCGGAAAAATGTTGGTACGAATCCAAGATAGCGAAACAAAATGGGCTTGATAAAGTATTTAAAAATTCAGCCTGGAGAAACTACGTATGAAGTTTTGTGCAGTAATACATTATGATATATAGACGAACTGAGGCCAAATAACACATTTTTAATCGAAAAAAAAAATTATCAGCTTGTATATATCATAACATTTTAGTGTCTTAAGAAGATGCCCAAAAATATATGTTTTATTAATTTCGCCTGCCTGTCTTAGAAGTCGCGACATAGCTTAAAAATAATTTACCCGATTGACTCCAAATTTTGGTCAAAAATTAAGGGTCGTATAGGGATGACCTGGTAATATTTTAGTAAAAATCAAAATAAAGAACTAATTACCTAACTTACCACAAATATTGCACAAAAATCAAATAGAAATACATAGAAAGGAACTGGTAATATTTTGGTATGAATCCAAGATAGTAAAATAAAATAATTAAAAAATGAGGGTGAAAAAACTACTTATTAAACTAATTTCAGATTTTGTTTAAGCATTAAGTGCAGTATGGTACGAATTCAAGAAGGAGAAATAAAATGGCGGACAAATAAATTTTTAAAAAATATCAACGTAAACAATCTTCTTATTTAATTGACTTTAAATTTTGTATTAAATGTGATATATAGGTAAATTCTTACGCATTCAACATGACGATACAAACTGGCGGTGTGTGCCAATATAAAAACTACTTATTTCAAATTGAAAGGTTACGGGAATGTTCCTATTATTTGAAAAATTATGTCATCAGGTTCCAGGGAACTGAATTCGCCAAGATCTACAAATTTTCACGATTACAATACCTCCTTCTTACTAAGGAAGTAATAAAAGTAAAGTTATGTATCCGCTTTTTATGAAACACCCTGCTTACAAAACAAAAAATCTTTCTGCAAATAAAAAAAAAAAAAGTAGTAGCCATTTTTATCGTCTAGACAGTAGTAGGCAAGTCACTGACTGACTTTCTATGGTATATACTAACAAGTCTCATGTGTTTGTCAGTTTGTTGTAAAAATGAGGCGGCGAGGCAAGATTATTTTTTACATTTTGGGTGAATTTCAATTCAAGAGAAGAAAATTTTAGGCCTTCAGCTGTAAGGCATTCTGGTTTTAGTTTTAAACTTAAATACATCTACTATACTGAAATTATCTATAAGATTACCCATCACACCACAAAAAATGAGAGTTATTGAAATATTGTGCGAGAAGCGTGTCTATGTTAGATTATACACTCAAGGGTCGTCAAAACATACTAACAGGTCGTAAATGGGTCTTTTAATTAAAAACTCGTCTAGAAAGGCATGTTGTAATAAAATTATGGATTATTCTTAATGCATCCGTAAACCAATGCCGGCAGAAGCTTCTACGAGTCACTTAGTTAAAGGTTGTTTTTTTATCATCTTGAAAACATCCATTGTCCAACTGACGGTAGCGTGATTAAAAATATAGTTCGCCGCACGAATCTGAAGCCCCGACGAAAGGGGAAGGTTTATCAAAATTAGGCCGTTTCTATGGATATATAGCGTTTCAGCCAATCACCAATGAGGAATGCACCGTTTCCAGAGATACTTGCATTCTTTTCATACCCTCAAACTCGGGCGCCAAACTTTACAAAGCCATTGTCACTGTCAGATTATTACATGGTAGCCGAATTACACTGAGGAACAGCAATTTGGTTGTCTTGAGTCTGTGACCTGTTTTTTTTCTAATTTTTGGTCTTTCTTATTAGTTGGAAAAACAAAAAACATATGGACCTCTGAAGGGCATGCTGATTTCAAAAAAGACCGGTTAAAATACACGAAGCGTCTAAAGAACATATTCAGAATACCTTAGGTTTTGTACGCTTCTCTCAAAATATGACCACAATTAAAGATGTACTAATGGAATATCGCCACTTATCTAAACTATTATACAGTGAAGATGTTAGGAAAAACGTTTACTTTTAATATACCTTATAGATACAACAATATTACTGGGGAAAAAAGAACTTGCTTTTAGGGGGCATGATGAATCAGAATCTTCATTTAATAAGGGAAAGTTTAAAGAAATTTTTATTTGTTTAATTAAACGTAATGTCGAACTTGTCAAACATTTATAACACAAAACGGGGCAGTCTAAAACTATTCAAAACGAATTAATATTTTGTATCGAGGAATATATGAAAGACTTTATAAAAAACAAAATATCAGAGGCTACGTTTTTTCATTAATTGTAGATGGTACAACTGATATGGTAGCAAAAGCCCAATGTTGTGTAACTGTATATGTAAATTAATCAGCCGAAATAAAGGAACGTTTTTTAGGATTTTATGACATAAGCGCAGATTCTAGAGCTAATGCGCTCTATAATTTAATTGTATGTATTTTAGAAGGTCTAAATTTTATAGAGAAGCTAATAGCACAATGTTACGATAGAGTCGCGGTTATGGCTGGCAAATTGAGCGGTCTACAAACACGCATAAGATCGGATGCCCCACTCGCAATTTACACACATTGTTGTGCCCATCGGCTAAATTTAGTTTTACAGCAGGGTTAGAATTATATCAAAGAAAGCGGAATCTTTTTCGCAACCTTGAAAAGTTTGCCGGCTTTTTTTCAGAAAACTTATAAACGGACATCTGTCTTGAGCAAAATATTACAAAAACGAATTCCTCAAGCATGCGAAACAAGATGGTATTCCCGCTCAAAAATTTTATTTTTTGGGAGGAACTAATCTAAGTGATACCATTCACAAGGTAAAGGGGTATTTAAAAAACCTCTCTGACTTTGAATTTGCTTTTTTAATATTTATATTCAAAGAAATTTTTTTAATTACCGATATTATTTTTAAAGTTTTTCAGATGAGTAACTTAGAAGTTGATTTCCGCATTTCACAAATTAACATTATCATCCAAAGAATAAAAAAGCTAGGCGTTGAAAACTGTTTTAAATCTATATTTGAAAAAGCAAAAATCTTTACAGGATTGCCGTATGGTAGACAAACTCGCAATATGAACGAATTGGATTTAACTGACAAGTATAAACGTTTTAGATTGCATACTTTTCCAAATTAACATTAGGTTTGACGATTTACATAAATTGGAATTTATTAAGCTTCTCGACAAGCCAAAGTATAAAAACTTTGCAGCAGAATTTCCTTCCAATCTATTAAATTCGTTAAAAAAAATTTGTCCAAATTACCGAGACGAACAGTTTCACAAATTCAATATTCATGAACTTAGTAAACAACTCTGTAGTTTAGAATTAATTTCAGTGTTTTCTGAAGTATATCGACTTGCAACGTAAATTTTGACAATCCCTGTAAGAAGTGTACGGTCTGAAAGAGATTTTTCATGCTTAAAACGAATCGAGACTATTTACAAAATACTATATCTCAGGACAGACTCTCAGTTCTATCAATAATATCACTAGAATAAGAATTATTAGTATCTCTTTCTGAAAGTATTGGTGAGTTTTAGGATAAAATCATTGAAAAATTTGCGTCATTAAAAGACAGACGAATTAATTTAATTTACAAGTGATCTCCGATATGACATATACACTTACACTGGTCTCAGCTGTTTTCTGTTTTTTATTGATAAAGTCAATGCTTTATCAATAAAAAACGGAAAGTATTGAAACTATTGACTGTATTATTTATTTATTTCATTATGTAAGTTATTAGACATTAATTATTAGTCAGTGTTATTTACAGTTCAAACTTATTTTGACTCAATTTTGCAAACGTTTTTTAAATTTTGTAGAAAATCCCATGATGACAAATGGTATGGTAAAAAGAGTATATAAGTCTGGAGATGAAATTTATTTATGAAAATTTTTATTTGCATACATCGCACACTGGTCGAATTGCTTAAAAAGCTGGCTATAAATGATATTTCCATTTGCGATATTTTTAATTCAATTTATGACGAAATTATATGTAATACTCCAGTACACTAAGTTGGCCTAGAAAAAACAATTGATATCTCGTTGCTTGGTTACGGCGGCACCCTGTCAAACATTGCTTAAGGTTTCTTGTTTGCGTCATTATTTTCAACACGTTAATATTTTGATAAAGTTCGTATTGTACTGTTGGTTTCAAAATACTCTAGAACTTTTTAATTAGTTATGGATAATAATACTCAAGATATGTAGTAACTAGTATTTAAAAGAAAAAAGATTTTTGTGCCTTTTCTATAGGGCTGGTAAATTAAAATTAAAAAGATTCACAAGCATAACAAATCATGATTAAAAGTCTCTAATATAATAACATTTTTGTTAGTGATTTCACCACATTTCCGACTTCAAAATTACTCTAAAATGTACATCACGATTCTAGCAAAAGAGATCAAAAAGAAAATCTTGCTCGAGTTTGCTCCATTTTTATTTTTTTTTATTTAAGTTGCAATGTGTAAGTACCTAAAAACCTAATATTTGGCAAGTTTATCTTAAGGTATAGTCGGAAGCATTCTTAACGTGGGGATCCAAAGGTCACAATTTAATTTCAAAACTGTATTTTTGGCAGATTTTTGATGTGAAATATGTCAAATTAATGACAGTTAGTATAAAATTTGCCTTTTGGACCCGCACGTTAAGACTGCTTCCGACTAGACGCGGTATCTGTGCAGGGGGAAACAAAACATGCTTTTCACCAATCAACTCATCATTAGTGTTTGAGTTTGATTTACTCCGAAGCTTGTTTTCTTCTTTTTAGGGCCCTTTTAAATGAAAGCTTTTTCTTTAAAGATACATACTTTAATGTAGTTTTTAATTATAAAGTTTAATTAAAAGTATGTTAATAATTTATTTTTTATTTATGGAGTAAAGGTGTAATGATACACGAATAAATTTTTCATTAGTTTTTTGTTCTTTTAGATCGGAGCTATTTAACTTTAACGTACAAGCAATTATTTGAAATACTTCAAAGCTTTCCCGACCAAACCAACCATGCAAAATTTCAAAAACTGAAGGTACGAATATCTGAACTCACAGGATATCAAGCTTTTCCCAACGAGTTTATATCGACTTACAATACTTTTTACTACAAATATATTGTTAGGTGGAATAAATCAACTAGGATTAGAGACAGGTTTTTAGAAAAAAACAAAAAGTGGCGTGAAACTGTGGTGAAATTTAAAAAAAATATAGTAAAAGGACGTAAGACAGTAGCCTTCAGTGAGTGTAATGAACGGTCCAAAAGAAGGAAAACAGAAGCCCTTCGAGAAATTTCAACGCCAACGAGTTAACCTATGCGGCTCAAATGAGCTACAGATCGTGTGGTAACTTATCTGCATCCAAAATTCTCAAGACTATTAGTAACGAAACTGAGCAAGCTAAAATGTTTGAAAACAAACAGATAAATTCACATTCACAGTTAACTGCTGATGAAGCATTAGCTGTAATTGTAGAAGCCAATTTATCTAAGCATCAGTACAAATTCATTAAAATGCAAGCTGTACAAAAAAATTGCAATCTATATCCATCGTACGATAAAGTTTTGGAGGCAAAAAGAAAATGTTATCCCAATAATATTGCAGTCAATGAAACTCAAGCTGTTATTCCGGTAGAAGCATTATGGCACCATACTGCTGCACAGCTGATGCTATTACAAAAAGAGGTAATAAGTACCTTGGCTGAATCAGCAGAAAACACTTATAATTTAGTTTTAGTTTGTAAATATGGTTTCGATGGTACTTCAGGGCAGTCAGAATATAAGCAAGTGTTTTCAAATAACAGCTCCACTGATGCTTCTGTATTCTTCACTAGTTGAGTCCCTATTAGGTTAATTTTTAAAAATAGCGATAACTCTGAAGTACTTGTTTGGCAAAATTGCAGGCCTTCATCAACGCGTTTCTGTCGACCGATTGACATTCATTTTGCTCGGGAGACTCCTGAATTAACACTTGCAAAAAAACAAAATTTAGATAATCAAATTAAAAATTTAAAACCTTGTTTCTACAGCGAAGGAGCCACCAATTTTAAAATATATTTTCAGATGCATTTTACAATGATTGATGGAAAAGTAGGCAATGTTTTGGCCGAAAATAAATCAACACAAAAGTGTTTTGTGTGTGGGGCCTCATCCAAGGATTTTAATAATATACCTTTAATTTTGAATAAACCGGTATTAAACAATAGCCATCTTCAACTTGGGTTATCCACTTTACATGCCTGGATACGTTTCTTTGAATACCTGTTGCACCTATCATATAAAATATGCATTGAAAAATGGCAAGCAAGATCAGCAGAAGACAAGCAAAGCGTGGCAGATTCAAAGAAACGTATCCAGGATGAGTTACGTAGTCAATTAGGTCTGATTGTTGATAAGCCTAAACCAGGATTCGGTTCGTCAAATGATGGCAACACGGCCAGAAAATTTTTTGAAAATTCCAGCGTTGTTGCCAATATTTGTCGAATCGATATTCGCCTTATCCAAAAATTACATATCATTTTACAGACATTGTCTTGTATTTATGATATAGATAGTGCAAGGGTTAGGGTTCTTAGGTCTTATGCAATTGAAGCTGCAGAACTGTGTGTATCATTATATCCTTGGTACCCGATGCCAACATCTGTGCATAGAGTTCTACTACATGGATCTGTCATTATTTCCTCATTTTGTGTTCCGATTGGGTTATTGTCAGAGGAAGCCCAGGAAGCAAGGAACAAGGATATTAAACGCTTCAGGTCAAACTTTGCACGAAAAACTTCTAGGACGCATAATTTAACTGACATTTTAAATAGATTACTTGTCTCCTCTGACCCAATAATATCCAGTTTTCGCAAGATACCACCAAAAAGCAGCAAAACTTTGTCTCCAGAAGTCATTAATTTATTAAAAACACCTGAAATTTCTTTTAAATCAAATATTTCCATTGCCGAATTACACCCACTCAGTTCCGAATCTTCTTCTGATGAAGAGTAAAGTTTTTCCTTTGCAGAAACGCGTTTGATTTTTTGGTCTATTATAAGTTAGATAAGGCTAAAATATTGTACATATAGATCTGTACGTAGATATATATTTTTTAAATTAAGTCTTTATAACCTTTTACAGGGTGGCCCAACGAAAAGGTCGTACCTCTATTTTTGATTTATCTGGTATATTTTGGGAAAAAACGGTCGGACACATCATTTTTTATTGCTTGGAAGACATATTTTCTACTACAGCTGTATAATTGAGCCACCCTGTATAAACAATTAGCCTTTTTAAATAAAATATAACTATCAAATATAATATAACAAATTTTTTTAGGTAGATTGCTTTCATATGTTGTCATATTTTCAAAAAATTCCGAGATCTCCTTTCCGAGAAAAAAATAAACGGCATTAATCCTTGAACTTCATCCATGTATGTAGCAGTACTTAAATTTGATCACACTATACATTATGTCAAAATGCATTTTTAAGTTGTTATCGTTAAAATAATTCGATATGTAGGTGTAATGGAAGTATTTAGGCACATACACATTATTTTTCTATTCCGTGATAATTGTTACACCCTGTATATAAAAATATATGATCCAAAATTTAAAGATAAAGTATCTTTATTTAAAACACGATATTTTATATATAAAGTCATAATTTTTGGGTCTTATTTCTGGTAAATTCTATTATGGCCAGCTTTTTAAGAAATTCGACCAGTGTGCATCGCCTCACCGTGTCGAAAGGTCACGAGCCGCCACTGATTTAGACTACGTTTCTTTATAAATAATTAATGAGAGCTAATGAATACAATATACAAATATTTAATATAGGAATAGTTTTTTATTTCAAACATTAATTTATAAAAGTTGCATATATTTGCGGATACAAATTATCTTTTTCGCCCAGGAATTTTACAGATGGTTCACTTTTTGGACATTTTAATACATATAATTAATATACTTTTAAATAGCCCGCTATGAATTACAATAATTTTTTAGATCTGCTCTGGGCGTAGTAAAATTAATGCAGGTGGTTTTGAATTTAATTGTTTTTATTTTAAAAATACCGTCTTGTCACTTGTTCTATTTTATATTTTGTTTGGATTTACCGGCTAATAGTACCTATGTTATTTATTTAGATAATGTAACAAAATGAACAGATTAATCCCGGAAATGTCACAATAAATAAATAGTTCTGGAGGCAAAGTTAACGTTAATTCTATGTTTAAAAATAAAATTTTAAGAACCTATTTAAAAAAAACCCTCTGTACAAGGAAATCAATGGAATCTAGGAGGTGTAGCTCTATTGTACCATCTATTACAAAATAGCAAAGTGCCAAAACGTTTTAATATACCACGTGCAAATGAACAATACAATGAATACGACTTTAATGCTATAGAAGTTGAATAATTCAAAATGGCTCAAAAACTTTAAAACTACCACTTGCTCTATAGTTAAAGCATCAGGACTTTGCGGCAGCAAAGTTCTTAGCTTCCTACCCGTAATATACCTCGTTTATGCAAAAGTTTGGACAAATTCAGAAAACTTTTCCAAAACGCTTCAGAGATATTGAATTTCAAGTTTTCCCGACGATTATTGAAAGTCTGTCTTATACTGCCTAGCAAGCAATTTCGAATAGAGAAGACTATTATGAAAACTTTATCCGCTTATTACGTTAAATGAAAATTTTAATGAAATTCGCGTATCCAAAAATTGCATTTGTCAATATTTTATAAGAATATGTATTACTCGATCGCTAAAAAAATTATAAACTATAGTATTTCTTAAGGATAATAATAATTTTGTTTCTTCAATTTAACTAGTGTACATACAAAATACATAAGTAATTGGAGAATATGTCAAACCAATAATTATTAAACTAATTTTTATAAAGTAATATATACATGTCAAACTCCAAAATAAAAATTTTAAACAATATATAAAAATATACAAAAAAAGACAAGACACCCAGCACAAAATATTTAACTCAAAAACTGTTGCGCTGTATAGTAGTTCATTTTAATAAGAAGACTTTTTGGTTTACTTTTAAAAATTCCTAGAGTAGCAGCTTGTTTTACATCATTACTTAGTCTATTAAAAAATTTGCAACCATTATAGGCTATGTTTTTTTTGAAAAAACGTTGTCTTATGAGAAGCAGGCAATAATAATTCTTTATTTCTAGTATTACAATTATGTAAAGTGCGGTTTAATTGGAAAAGGTCCTTATTCTGATAAACAAATAAACAAATTTTTAAAATGTATATTCCTGCAGTTAAAATTTTATATTTCTTGAAATATTCTCGGCAAGAGTCTCTATAAGAAAGTCAAAATATATTCGAATTGCGTACCTCTGCAATAAAAACACTCTTTTCACGTCCGAACCTGTTCCCCAATTGATTATGCTATAGGATTGACGACTGTGTATGTTTACGTAATATATCGATAAAAAAAACATTTTGACTGCGGCAATTAGATAAAGCTTTTAGTGCATAGCAATTCTGCCTTAAGTTAACTGAGAGGTTTTCAATGTGATCCAACCATCGTAAGTTTTCGTCAAAATTTGGACCCAGCATTACACATGTGTTAGATGATTTTATGAGTGCAAGTGGTTTTGCTTAGTGTTTGAAAACATAATAAACTTAGTTTTGTTTTCGCTATGATTTAGACAGTTTTTTGACACCACAATATAGCATTTTTATAAAGCATCTCAGTAGTAGTTTTAAGTGAATGAACATCGTTCTTGACCACAACAATATTGGTATCATCGGCATATGACACAACTGTTACACCTGATGAAGTTTGCCCCAAATGAGAAATTAAATCATTCGAATAAACTAAGTAGATCAATGGCCCAAGAATCGAGCTCTGTGGCACTTCTTGCTCTATTAGTAAAGAATTACTTTTAGCCCTGTTAACTAGAACATATTGCATACGTCTATTCAGGTAAGACCTCAGAAGCTCCGCTGCCTGTCCTCTAATTCCATATCTTTCTAGTTTATACAAGAGAATGTTGTTGTTAACCATGTCAAACACACGAGAAAAATCCACAAACAGGCCTGACACATAGAGATTCTTATCAACAGCATTAACTACTGCCATTTGAAATTTACATAGAGCACTTTCAGTATTACGTGATTGTAGAACCGTGCTGAGAGTCACTCAGTAGGTTATTTTTGTTCATAAATTTTAATAACTGATTTTCAATATTTATTTCATAAAGTTTGGATATACTAGATAACAGGCTAATTCCTAATCGGTTAATAATTTGAATAGCCATTTTTATCACCCTTTTTATAAAGAAGCATGACAGTGGCCAACTTTAACTGTTCCGGAAAAATCGCAATCTCAACAGAGATAAGATAAGTTTTGCCCAAAACCAATTTACATTTTTTTAGCAAATTATTAGATGCCCAGAAGCATTAGAATTCTTGAGATTAGTGATAAAATTTAAAAATCATTTTCCCGTACAGGTAAGAAAAATACGGAACTGTTACAAGATAGCACACATCTGCGCGCAAACGTCGTATCAATATTATTGCTTATTGGTAAATTAGTAAAGCTAAAATTAAAATTATCTGCCATCACATGCTTTGGAATCAATTAACAATCCTTACTTCACTTTTGGATTGATCTTTTTCTTGTAAGGTCCTAATCGATTGCCACATGACTTTTGATTTATTGTTTGAAGTTTTCTTTGTAAATATTATTAAGAAGGTTGGTGATATCCTTTTATTTTTCATTTTGTGTTGACAAATCGGTATACAATATACAGTGTCACTTTATCTTTTACGCGGAGTAGCTCCGGTGTTAGACTAATATTTTTTGAGCCCCTATTTTTGCTGTAAATATTAATTTTGACTAGAGGAAAGCACAATTCATAATAATAAAATAATGTCTAGAAAAGTCCTCAAATACACTGTTTTGGGCAGTTTCTAGAGTAAACATCATACCATTTTTCTTCCCTTATAAACTCTATAAAGGTATTTATATTCTTATTTGAGAAATCTTGTTTAAATGCATAGTTGGCATTATTAACTAGTTTATCTATTTTAAATTCCATTTCGAAAAATTGTGAGAAATGATCCGATAAGCCTAAATCTACAAAGGAAGCAACAAATGGCTTATTGATATTGATTAATAAAGTATCAGTACAAGTGCTGGAACTTGAAGTTACTCTAGTAGGTGATAGAAGAGTGGGTTCTAAATCAAAAGTTGATATTAAGTCTCCCCCAATACTCAAAGTGCTGCAAGGATCAAAAAATTTTAAAAGGAAACCACTTAAAAGATTAAGAAAAAGGTTAAAATCTCCACCAGGTGGCCTATACATAACCGCCACTTTTAATTTGAAAGAACTGATGCCTAAACAAGCACACTCAAAAATACCTTCCATGCAAAACTCTGCAACCTCATGAACAATGATATTAGATACAAATCCGACACTTCTAAAAATAGTAACCCCTCCATTTTTCATGGAAGTTCGAGAATAGTAGGAACAAAGGCAATATTCATTTAAAATAATTTGATTTAATTGCTCATCTGTTTGCCAGTGTTCAGTAAGCAACAAAGGGTCACAAGAATTATCTTGTAGTTTAACGGTAAGTGGAATAACTCTATGGGACAAACAATGTATGTTTTCATGGCAGAATTTTTCAGACCCGGATCTGAGTACAGATCTTTGTTTAACAGACTTATTGAGACATTCGCTATTTAAGCGAGTTAGTATCTCAGTAGTAGTTGAAATTATCCCAGTTCCCTTTGGGGCAGGCGCGGATATAAAAAAGAGTCTTTATCAGGCGTAACATCAGCGTCCATATTAACTACATAAGAAACCATGCCACTAACATTTCTGCTTGTATCCAAATCACAAGACACTCTATGTACGCTACAATGAACTAAGTGAACTATTTCTAGGTTATCGCTATCACAGATGACTAGTATTTAACGTGTAAGAACAATATACAGAGACTAGATTTAAACCGACCAATCTTGCATTATTCTGAGTATAATCGGATAACAAATCATTATCGTTATAACATGACACATATTTCAAAGTAATTTTTTAAACCACCGCTCATTACACTTTGAGTAACTAAATGACAATTATTTTTCGTTCTGAAACCAGCGTAGTTTCGTCAGAAATTTGAAAATGAAGAATTTACTTTTTTCGTTCTGATCGGACTAGTAGAAACCGCTATACTTATGTCTTCGTTAAAAAATGTCCAAAACGCCATTTTTCTACGAAAGTCAAAAAAATAGAGCTTATTTCTGGTAGTTCTGCAACGCAAAAACTCAGTGATCCCACCATGTTTATATAAAAAAATACGAGGGCAAGAGCAGTTCCATTTTTACGAAACTTTGCGGTAGGTTAACTTCACTACCTAATTAATACATTTTCTTAACAGATTCTTTGTTTTTTTACGCGTTCTTAAGATTTCTCTTAAATTCGAATTCCTTTGGTTTAAGCCAACATTCCTAGCTATAATCCCACATAAATTTCAACTGCTATGATCTTCTAAGTTGCTAGGCGACTAAACCACAAAGTTTATCTTTCAGAGTGTTGTTTTATAACGAATTTTCCAATAAGCATGACAACACATTACAACGTCACATTCCACGAAAGTTAATACTAAAAACTTTCGTCAAACATTCCGCATGAACATTCCAGCAACGCTGACAAAATATCCCGGGAGATGTGGTGGCATGCAAATAACTTTGATCCAGATTTTTAAAATACTATTCGGGTTTTTAATAGCCTTTTTATAAAACCGGCGACAAAATTTATGTAAATTTGTTTTTATATGTGGAATTGCAATGTAAAAATAACGTTACGGCTGAGTTAATATAAAGTTTTATCCTTGATTTCAGGAAAATTATTAACAAGTCAAATTAATTTTTCACAAATGCAAATATTATATAAATAAATATCTGGGAAATTTCTGGAAGGTATTTTTTTATTGGCAGTAAAATTAGTATTGGTTTTGAAATATATTAAACTAACGGTCTCGGCACATTTCGTTTCAAATTCTTTTAGTTCATACTTTCTAGTAAATCTACTTATCATGCATGAATCGAGTTGCGGCCAGTAAATTGAAGGCTACAGTATCTGATATTGTAATGTAACATTACAGTATCTGATACTGTAATGTTTTGCCAAGCAACACTACCATGTTATTGTTATTAAGAAGTAATTATTTGTCAGCTCTGACTTTGACATTTTCTCACTTAAAATTATAAGAAATAAAATGGTTTTATTTATCTAACAGTGAGAAGCAAAATACAATCATAATTTGCTATGGAAAACAATGGCCAAAACATCTTTCAAAATACAAGAGTTCGAACCACACTACTCCACAACTTGTTACGTACTGCACGAGCGTTTCGCTAACCAAGTTAGCATCATCAGCATATGATATAAACTGTTTATATCAACATTATTGCATCTGCTGATGATGCTAACTTGGTTAGCAAAACGGGCGTCCAGAACGTAACAAGTTGTGGTGTAGTGTGGTTAGAACTCTTGTATTTTGATCTATCTTCCACCACAGGTTCCAGTGTTAAGACTATAACATCTTTAAAGAGATACGGTGGTTAGATTGCCAACAAATCTTTCTTAAATTTTAATGATTATAACTTTTTATTAATTTTAGAAAATATTAAATATTATGAAATAAAATATTATACGATATACGTCCGTTGTGTTATTACAGTACAGTGTTTTACAGAGTTTCTCGTTTATGAGAGATGCAAAGACACGGTTTTCATAATAGTGCTACTTTTTTATGAAATTAAAAATGTCACATACAGATTTGGCCTAGCCTTCTTAGTTTCTGAGATATAGGGCAAAATTGAAAAGGTTGCATTTTGGACCCCTTCCCCCCGTAACTCAGTTATCGTTTAACTTATCGGAGAGGTCATATATGTTTTGTAGGCAGCCCTTTACGTAGACTCCAGTGACGTACTTAACACTTTTTCAGTTTTTTTAGATTTTAAGGTATTGATCAAAGTCCCACTTTTTAAAAAGAAAGCCCTGTATGTTATTTGTCTCGTTATGAGCGTTCTGAAAATATGTTATAGTCGATAGAATGGAAAAATTAATTTTTGACATTTTAACATAGATGCCTCTGGTTTAAATTAGGTCGCCGTGACAATTAATTAATTTATTCAATGCCATTCAAATTTGGGCTCAGGAATTTTCCCTGCTAGTTTCCGTGTTATTTCTATCAGATTATATGTATTAAATATGACGGGACACCAAAATTTTGATCATTTTGAAAAATATGACATGAATAAATGCTTTATATAATCCAATGACGAATGCTGACGCAACTTTATTTTAATAGGTGGGTTACCAAGGTGCATAGGGGATACCGGGGTTGGTTGTACCACTTTTACTTAATTATTTTGTCAACTTTTTGGCAATAAAGTTACGTTGTCTTTTTTTTTTCCAACATTTGTTCTGTAATGTTTTAACAACCTAAAAATGGCGAAACAATGAAAAGATAAAAACAAACAACTATATCGACAAAAAATATAATTGTCACAACTAACCCCATCTTGGGGTTGCTTGTGACACTACTTGGGTTGGTTGTGACATGCTTGACTAGTTTACAAGTCGTCATCAGAATCGCAATTTTGACATATGTAGAACGGATCTTTGTCGGTACATGCCTTATGAGCCCAGAATGTACACTTACCCCCGATTGCACAAAACTTAATTGCTGTTTAGAATATTTAACTGACCTTTCGATTTGACAAGCTGCTTACAGAAATCTAGGAACTCGCTGTCAAATTTAACATTCCGTTAAACATTCTAAACTTTAATTGAGTTTTTTACAACCGGCCGCTAGTATATTGAATCCATGTTTCCCTTGAAGGCGAATTAAAGTAAGGTTCAACCCGAAGTAGACAAAATGTATCTGTTTCATTCTCAGAACTACTTGACAAAACCCTGGCGGCAACTCGTTCGATGACTTGTGCTTAGACGATCATTTGCTCTTGCAAATATTTCTCTTAGCACCTGACTCTCTAATTTTTTCTTCAATTCCTTTTCTTACTTTTTTTGTATTCTTGTTCTAATTGTTCTTTATTAGGTGTGTCGCTCCAAATCGCCGCTCGACCACGTTTGCGCCCTTTCCTAGTTCCCACTCGCTTCTCTGCTTTTGGTTCAGGACGTAAATCTTGTGGTGAAAATTTTGGAGGTGAATTCAAATTTATGGGTGAGTTTCTGGGAAAAGTTCGGGAGTTACATCTTGTTTGGGTATAGAAACGGTTTTATTTGCAGTCTTTTGACCTTCAGCGTGAGGCATTCCTTCTTCGTCTGGCAAGGATTCAGCATTTTGTGAATTTGCCCTATCAGTCACAGCTTTCGGAAGAAATGTATCCTCATCAAATATATGTCAACCATCTTTCAAATGCAAATGACGTTTTTTGTGACAAATAGAACTATGTGAGTAATTAACAAATTAAGACTCCTGTATAACCACAAGTTTCGCCACCATCAACAAATTAAAAGTCAAATTGACATTTTGACAATGGTTACCATGGTACTAAACAAGCAAGCATACAAACTTAAATTAGTTGCATTTTCGATAGATTGTCCTGAAAAAAGTGTTTTCGAAGACCATGTGCGACTCAGAAGAAATCATTTGTAAACCTCCTCAATTGAGACAAGCCGTGGAAAGTTTAGAAAAAATTAAATAATCGAATAAAATTGAAACACTTTCGTTGTTCAATAAATATCGACATTTACCTGC
The DNA here is from genome assembly GCA_030620095.1 of Kuschelorhynchus macadamiae. Lineage (NCBI taxonomy): Eukaryota > Metazoa > Arthropoda > Insecta > Coleoptera > Curculionidae > Kuschelorhynchus > Kuschelorhynchus macadamiae. The sequence continues at coordinate 398,874 of JAUTXW010002710.1, read as the reverse complement.
GTGTAAAGTGACATTTACCCGGGAAAAAAGTGATCATTTTTCACCCGTGAAAAGTCAGAAATATGTTGCTTTCAAACTTTTAAAATGTCAGAAACGTCAATATTACGTGGTTGTAAATAAACACATTTAACAACCGGACAAAGTATGCACGAAAACAATTAATGAAAACACACGTGTGTGTTGGGAAAATAACGCACACCATTGTATAATATCGTAAAGTCTGCTTTGTTTGTCAATAACAACTAATAACTTATTCTGTTACTCTGTAATAAAAAAAACCTTATTTACATGCTCGCAAAAATAGCGTAACTGTTATAATAATGAAGAATATTATTAATAATTTAATTTTGCATGGAACGTGCGACGCGTCGAACGTTAAAATGGTCGGAAGTAGGCTGGAAAAACAAAAAGGCAAATTATGTGTAATCGGCTGGTGCGTCATTTAATTTATTGATGTTTTAAAAAATATGTAATAAATAGGTAATTTTTATTGATTTTTTCTTGTGTTGTGGGAAACATATTGTACACAAATTGTTGCAAAGAGCACTTAATATATAAGTGTGTTATAAATTACGTAAGTACGTAATTTATATCACACTCATATGTTATATGCCACTTTCCATGTTCGTTATGTCACATACTATGAAACACTACGTTCATAAGACGCAACTTTATAGCACGAGCCCTAGGTTGAAAAATAAGGAGTGTGATAAAATTTCTAATGAAACAAATATTTTATACTTTTTTTTTATTTTGTGCGCTATGTTTTAAAAAAACTTTATCTTTTAAAAAATTATCTACTCTTTGACATTTCAAGTTGATAATAATGTATTCCAAAAGTAACAATTACAATTTAATGTTCTGACCGGTTTCAAATTCGAGGTGGCCATGACTCAGCCAATTTGCCAAATTTGTAGAAAAAAAAAATAGTGCCAAAAAGAGGGCCATTACGATACATACTACTTTGCGTATGGAAAAGACGTCTCTATGATTGTAAAATAGAAAAATATTTGTAAAATACTTACCTGTATGATTTTTAAGATAAGTGTGGTACTTTGAAAGTCATACTCCAGTGAAAAGTGAATTTGACCAACATTTTCTGAGGGTTCTGAATTATCAATGTACATATCCACTAATGATATTGAGCGGCTCTGGAGGAAGGCCATCTGAAAAAAAATGAAAAGAAATTAGGGAGGTATGATAAGTCATTTTTTTTGTGGCTCTGGTCATATGTGGTTAAATAATTTTATTCATTAATATCCCGTAGGCATTCATCAAAAAAAAAATACTAGAAATGAACAATATGTTCAGCCAAAGGCTTTGATCTATTTTAAACCATATAATATCAAGTGATGCGCTACCAACATTGATGAATTCGATGGCAGGTTCTATTAAAATAGGAATGTCCCGAGTGGGAAAAATATAACCTTTATTTAAATTCCTTTTTAGAATTTCTAAGACGCATAAGTCAACCAATCATGGTTCTTGGGATTGGATTGTGTCAAAATAAAATTACTTTCCAACGTTTCGCTTTCAACTGCACGAGACCTCTTCAGGAATCGTTACTTCGAGAGATCCAACACTGAATGAACTCAGAGATTTAGGCCTGTTTGTAACGATCGCATTGCATGTATGATGTAGGCTGTAGCACGAATATCTATTAGAATTATTAGGATACATTTTAATAGATTCTCTAATTTTCCGTTTATAGAATCCCGAAACCGATGCAAGAACTTTGGTTTCTTTTACATTTATGACATGTCCAGTGGAATGTTGGTGTTCAAATACAGTAGATTGTTCAATTTGTTTCTTTAGAATACATCGTTCATGCTCCATAAACCTAGTAGATGTAGTTCGTCCAGATTCTCTAATATAGACCCACAACAACAAGGAATTGCATATACTCCTTCCGTTTGAAAATGAATAATGTTCTTTGGCGATCGCAAACGTTCTAAGGTTTTCTTGTATGTGTTGAAGATTGTATGTATCTATAACAGATAGACCGTCGAAATAACCTTGCAACGTTGTCTGTGATTTCGTGTATAAATGGAAGAACTCCACTAACTATCGGTAACTCTTTATTAGTTTCCTGTCGCGGAGTAGTGCAGTATCCAGTCCCTCTTAAAGCTTGAGTCTCTGTTTCAGATTTTAAAGAATTTTGGACACAAATTGAGAGAAACCCGGGAAGATTTTCTGGACTATAAGGTCATATGACAAAAGTATTAGCTACATATCTAAACCACGATTTTGGCCACAGATGATAGCGCAGATCTTATGGCTGCTGCTCAGATTTGTTTATAAAAAGTGGCTTCGAGGGATGACACTATGTCTTCTACGGGTATACCTCTTTATGTAATGGTAAAGATTTGGCCTTTGGAGATTATGGATTATTCTGCTTCAGGGAGGGCTTTGGAAGACATATTTATTACGTTATTCTGTAGAGGTTTCGTTGGTTTTTGATTATTCAGAAGTTCTTCGAACTTTTTTGCTGCTTAATGGCAACTGCGTGATGTATCTTTTCTGCTTGTGCACTGCTGATGTTATCGAGAATTGTAAATATTATTATTATTAACATATAAATTTTAAATGAATATACAGTAACTTATAAGTAAGTTGTCAGATTAATTTATTAGGCCTATTTTGAAAATATAGTTTTTAGATGTTCACAGTGACACCACGGTTATAAATAGACGCCTCTCTTATTTATATTTTAATTTTAATTATTTACAGTAAGTAAAATTTTCAATTGCCCAGCTTCACCAACAATTCCGCACATCATTAAGGTAATGGCTAAAACGTTACTGAATAATCGATTGGGAAACTTTTTAATGCAGACATTTGACAACATAATTCAAGAATTCTTTAGGTTCAAATGTAGAAACTAGTCTAAAACGTAAAGAAAAACCGTCCGTAAAGGCAACCTTGTGCTCTATCAAGATTAATTTGTATATTTGAACATAAGCCGTGGTGCGACGCTAACGTAAAATACAGCTTAAAGTATTAAGTTCCCTAGAGTAAATCAATAAATCCATCCATGTTGAAGATTAAAATTGAATTTAAATTTTCTCTCGCTTAAAATAATAACTAAATCTTTGAAATAGAAGGCTCCTTTTGCTTAGTTGGTTTCGTCTTCAACAAAGCTAGTACGCTTATTTACTCTTCTTGGAGCTGAAATTGCTTGCACACAACGTATCACATGCGATTTTAGGCGATGGCTTGGTTCTTTCACAGTGTTGATTAAGTTGTTAGATTGAACACCCGCTCTCTCGTCCGTCGCACCAGTTTCGTTTACGAGAATTTTTTCCGGCCTCCTTTTCAGTAAATTTCGTATTGTTGCTCCTACATTTTAGCAGTGACTGTAAAGAGTAGGGGTGAAGAGTTTCAGGGTACTTATTCTAAATAAAACGCACGTTTTGATTATCACCTTTACTTATTTTTACATCAATTCTCGAAGTAATTTCTAACTACAGCGGTACACTTTATGACCACTTGTATCTGACTTGAAGTGCAATTATTTTACTTTTCGTGCACGATTTTATAGTGGTTGGAATATCGTACTTGGTTAGATAAGTGAAAGCTAATCTTGGTTTACAGGCAGTGTTGGTTTTAGCAACTTCAACTGTTGCACTTTTCTAACTGTAAACTTATTTTATAAGATCATTTTAAACACACACACAACCCAGCAGATATAGTAATAGTATTCTGAATTTCAACTTAAAGTCAGTATGTATATCTTAGATCCGGTGTAGTTTTAATAAGTATTTGCTTATGCTAGATGTTTGTGAATGGAATAATAATGATTTGCATCTTTATTTAACATATTTTAGGATATACATCGTCTTTTTCCCTTGCAATATCTCTTTGCTACGTCGAGTTTGTTATATACATGGTTTTTTTAATCTTTGATAAATTATTTTACCACATTTAAGAATTTGATTTGCTAAATTTCGTTCAGCTTTCATTTACGTATGTTTTGATATAACAAAGATAAGATGTGACCTTGCTAAATTTCCTTATAACAAATTTTTTTCCGTGTTTTTTTACATCACCACCCGAATGCCAAATCCTTGATTGTTTTGACATTAACAGATGTTTAGAACACAATTTGCTTTGCGCAAAATTAAAATCATAACGATTTATTTTCAGTCAATTGATAATTTTTATCAATTAGGCAGTTTGAACTAAAATAACCGTTTAAATCCGGGCAATCACTAACAATATTAATTATAAATCAGTTTCTGACATAATTTTCCAGTTTTCAGACATCTAAAATGATATTGCTTCATTATCGAAAAGAACTGTCAATTTCAAACTCAATAAACTTCCCAATTCTAAAGTTTAATCATAACGATCACAATTAGTAGCTGTTAATATCCGTCAACGACGTTCAATAACGTTTTCTAAAAACGGATGGCTCGGGAGAGGCAACTAGTTTGTTGTACGAACGCATTAGCGTGTTATTAAAAAATTCCAACCTACAACAAAGTAAAAACCTGGTTCGTCACGAAAGTAATTATAATTTGTAGTCATATCGATCTGTCGTTAATATTCAATTAAACGGGAAAGCCACGCGGGCTACAAATATTGCTTATTAATGTGGTATCAAATTTAAGGGATGAATTGGTTCCCACGAAATCTGGATTATATTAACGGTTTGAGATTACAAATCCATAATTAATACTTAGGGAACGAACTAAAGAAAGCTATTTTGCTCAAATTTTTGACTACAATAATATATTAATTTGTAATAGGATTTAATCTACACTATTATTATTATAAAATAATGTATTACTAAACGGCCATGGAGACCTCTTATTTATTAACTTAGCATAACAGTCTTAAAACAAAAAGCTTAGGGCAGTCCATACTAATGAAGAATTATTGTACCGTTATTATGATCATACGTATTTTATCGACTGTCACCGCTATTTAATTTCTTTATTTTTTTCAATGGGCAGACTACAAAGCTTAAAGACTGAAGTACCGTGGTCGCCTAAAATAAAGAAACGAAGAGTTTAATATATTTTATTTCACATTATACCTACGTCATAACAAGGTCACTACGATCTTTGTCTGGAACATGGCCTGCAATAATGCAGGCGCAATGATCCACTTTAGTCAAACGACGATCGTGACTTCTCTTTTTTAGAGCTCATCATGCCGCCATAAACATATTATTTGCCTAGGGCCTGTTACCAATCGCTAGCTCTTGTCAGACGGATTCTTAGAAATAGCGATGCCGCGAGACAAGATGAGATGAGAATAAAGCTTCAACTCGTTTCGTGTCCCTTTTGGCTAATCTCGTCTCGTCTTGTCTCGAAATATTGGTCGAGACGAGGCCAGAGCCTTGTCTCGTCCTTAAGTATATTAACCTATCCGCTTAAAGTTTAAATAAATATGTTTAATGAAGATGAAATTTTAGCTATAGATGATTACACTGTATCAGTGAACCGCGCGCGTTTACAAATTGCAACTCTGTAGCACCCGCCTGGATGCTACTTCCTTGAAAATGCCTCGGGACTTTTGTTTGAAAAAACTTCTAACCCTTTGTTTGATAATTTTGAATAGCCAAAGTACATAATTTATTATAACATACAATTTCAGCCTTTATAAAATAATCGTGCTCACTGTAAACTTTCTATCAAATATCTTGTTGAGTACTTGTTATTAAATAAATTGCTAATAAATGGATAAAACAATTTTTTGACATTTATTTTTACTGCAAGTTAGAACTCTTCCGAGGCTACCTGTTGTGACAGTGTGGTGTTTACTATAGGAGCTGCATTTTTATGCTAAATAATAAATATTTCAGTATTATTTAAAAAAGGGCATTTATAAATTGACCCTAACTTCTCCCGGGGTATATGTAATCTTGACCAAAATATGCTGATACCAAAGAGTAGGTATGTACTGAAACCACAAGAATAATTTATCTATTTTTGTGCTGATACCTTTAATTGCGTGACAAATATAAGGATGCAATCCCTTTTGCAGGGAAGAGCTTAAACGATTATTAGTTTGTTTTTGTTACATGTTATTAGGTTTTTGCTTGTTCTCAAAAGATGTGAAAAGAATAAATAGTCATTTGAATATAGATTTTTGTTTAGAAAGGTTTTTCAATTAAATTATGATTGTGTCTCTCTCAGGTGTTTTGACCAGTGAAGTAAAAAATTATATACTTCTTTTTAAATCGTGATATAAAGTATAAACGATTTCATTCATTTGCCATGCATAAAATATCTTTTCAAATCTAATCCCTAAATAAGGTAGAATAAGGAGGTCACAAAGAATTAAAAATACTATTAAGGTAATTAGAGGGTGATTATTTATGGTTTGCTGCTATTAAAAAGTAGGTTTGTATACGTTTTTAATCAAGTGCATTAAAGCATCTAATTGTGGCTAGCTAGAGGCTTCTGCGTTTTATTTTAATGAGTTAACAATATTTATATGAAAAATAATTAAGATTATTAGATAGCTAAAATTATATAAGTTTATTGCATTGGGTAAATATCATGACCCTGAGCATGTAAGTAAATTGTATCAAATTATTATAATACTAAATAATACACTTTAACCCATAGAATGTTAATATGTAATTGGGAAATATTTTAAATTAAATATATGTTTCAAATTGTATCTAAATTTTGCTTGTATTGCGAACTTGTTACAAGAAAAATGCGTTCGTAAACAACAATATTGGAAAACTAAAATTATAATATCTAGCTTATTACTTATACTTTCGATTTATTGCCATGTTTCCGTACAAAATCAACGGTCCTGGCGGCGGCGATGGTATCATCCTGGATAAAAATTATCGCAAGTTATTCATTTGCTTTTTAAAATAACATGATCGCAGACAAAATATTACATGTTTTAAGGTATTAAGGTATTTTTTTGACTCTGTGATTGCGGATGAAAATTTGCAAATTTCTTAGTGCACTTGATTACATAAATTACTATTATCGGGCTAATTCATGAAAATAAAATTGATATTAATATTATCAAACATTTGAAATATTTTGGATTGATGCTAGATTGTTTTTGTAATTTTTTAAAAATATGTTTAATGTTTAACTACTCAAATATTTAAATTTCTTAAAATTGTTTTTTTTTTGAATTTTTAATTACAAAATGAATCTCATTTAGACAGAAGAGTTATGGTAATTTTTAGACGCAACTTCATTTTAAGGAGCTACTACTATATCAATTTCTGCTTCAAGAGAAGAAAATTAAAAGCAAACAGTTCTAAGCTTTTATCCAGGGAATTTTAGACCATTAAGTGTATAGAAGGGGTATCAAAAAAGGACTGTGATAAACTATTAACATTTGGTGGAGTATTATTCAACTTTTAAATTTCACCAGCTCTAAATTTATGAATAATTAAAAAATATTCAAGCAATTCTATTTATATATTTATTTTGGTTCTTTATCTGCACATAGAAACATTAATGAGCCAAATATTAAGTGATCTCTCTCTCGTTTCATGTGCCGAAATTGAAAGGTGTCGAGACGACACGAGACGAGAGTACAAATTTTGTCTCGTTTCGCGGAATCACTACTCAGGATTTGCCATGAATTTGATTTTATTCGTCTGAATCTCAATCTCTCGATATGGATAAAAGATATTGTGCATAGAGAAGCCGAGTCTATTTTAGCCATAAAATTTTTCTTTAATTCTAGCTCATTCTATTATCTTCCTTTCTGTGTAACTACGCAAAATTTATGGTGACATTTGACAAGAGAAAAATAATTTTGTGTATCTCTTTTTAAAATATAATTGGGTTTATGATTACGTACCCGATGTAAAGCCCAACAAGCTACCATTTAAGTTCTGTTTTCAAATCCAATAAAATGATTTTTTTTCAGGTCTTGTAACAAACCGTCATCTCGTTATTTAAGGAAGCTATTAAATTCTAAAATTGGCTCCAAAATTTTAATATCCTGCATGTATATTTTAAACTGAGTTCCTAAGTATATTTACTTTAATAATACGCGATGTTTAAAAAAAACATTTTATAACACGAGTGCAAAATTAGAACCAGTGTTCTATTAATTAGGTCGTCAGTAATCACTTTCAATAATAATTCCCTGTGAGTTCTTGATTAAATTCCCTTTCATCCCGATTATAGAGCAGCGAGATTTTTAGAAGTAGTTTTAAAAAACCTTGACTTAACTTTTGATAACTTTTTAGTTACGTTAAATTAAATAAGAAGTAATAGGTAAAGTTTTCATGTTTTAACAAAATACGATGCCCTGTTTATTACTTTATCTTTATTAATTTTGACTTAATTTATTAAAGCGATAAAAAGTTAAAATTTCACGTTTGCTTTAATATAATGAAGTACCACGCACGCTACCATAGGGAATTTTTGCCAATTATAATATATGTAAGTTAAAACTCTTAGCCTCATAATTATATGCCCAACATACCAACTTATCCCTATAACTAATTTTTAAGACACAGGGTGTGAAATAATTAAGGCACTTTAATCTATATATATAAAACATTAAACCAAATTTTTAAGCAAGTTCGTGTGAGAGTTACCGAGACCTTTCAACACTATTTTTTGTACTGTTTGTCAATTTTTTCTATTAAAGCAATATATTTTTCTTCAATAACATTTCTGAACGATGTGGTGAATGCGCCCCATTTTCTTGTAATTCCACTAGAAACTTATCGCGTCATCTTATGGAAAAGGCAGAACAAGATCTGCTGCTTACAAAATGCGTTTGTATAGTTTTTTTTCATATTAACTCACAAAACATACATGGCGTTACAAAAATGATAACACAAGTGCTTTGATAGTGGATAAAATATAATTTAAATAGAAAATTTTCAATATTTTATATCACTACTGGAAAATTATTTCGGTCAACTGCATTTTCCACCTGACTTGATTCTTCTACTAGCGTAATACACATTTCATAAATAGGGAGCAAATTCCAAAAACCATACTACGCTTGCTGTATGACAACAGATTCAATTCCAGATTTGCAAGTGCAATAGTACCTTCGTTGCCTGAAGTCGACAGCTGATATTTGGTGCTATTTCTATGTCGCGATCTTGTTCTACTTCTTATCAAATGATGTATATTTAATTTAAAGTGATATGCAGATTATATGTTTGCAATGGCACGCTCATTTTCTTCCACATAAGATGATGAAAAATTTAATTAGAAAAAGGGACTAAGGTCAGATTGCTGAAATAGATCATTTCCATAGGAGGAAATTCGTCTTCATTATCCAGGTCATCTATTGGTGTCCATTAACTATATTCTTTCTACTTTGCTACTATCAGCTGCAAAGCGTTAGGTTGGCGTTCTCGTTCTAGCATTTGTTTTGCTCAGTGGCGCATTCAGGATTTGATCTTGGGTTCGGGGGCGGGCTTTAACCCAGATTATACGTTGAAAAAATCGGGAAAGCGCCACAAGCGATAAAATTTGTTTGACGCAAACATCATTTCATTAATATCAAGTATTCACTATTTCGTAAAACCAAGCGTTTTTGTTGGACATTTATTTAAAACTCAAAGCCTATTTGACATCTTAGTAACGGATAAGAATAATAAGTGTATATATTTTAGACATCAAAATTACCATTCCCATAAAGTGCAGTTCCATAGCCACTCCTACCCTTCGGTGCGCACATGGCTTTGCTAGTAGATTGTTGCATCTTGCATATGCATTGTTGGATGGTATTTATTAATTAGAGAATACGCAATGCTTATTTATCTTTTGAGATTTTCGGTTTGTGATTTTGGTAATGTATTTCGAAACATTTCGAAAATATGTTTTAAATGTCCATTGCGGGATTTAATTATCCATCTTCTTTTAGCAACGAAGAGCAAAAAAATGAGTTTTTTGTTGTACGTTGGGTCTTGTTTCCAATTGAATCCAGATCCAATTGAAAAATATCAACATCAAACCATTCTCGTATCTGGTCTATCTCATTTTCACATTCATGTAATAATATCGTTGTGTAATTTTACGACTATCATTAAAATAAAGTCTATAAGCGTCTTCGAGTTTAAAAATAACTTTCAGAACAGTCGGGACTGGATCAGCTTGATATACCAGAATTTCATCCATAATGCTCTTGTTGCATCGCAAGCAGAGACGAATTCATGGCCAGAAGCTCTGTCCGGAAAATCTAACTCAGTCCTTCGTTTTCTTTGCATGCCAACCATCTGTCCATCATGGGGACATGAGGGCTCAGAAAATACATATTTCAATTTAATTAACCACAAAAATGAAAAACTGTATTAGACATTTTTATCCGGAAAAACAATACGAACAATTTAAATGGCTAACAGGGTGTGAAAATATAAGTAGATTATTTTGTTGGCCATGTTAACTTTTTGAAAATTAAAAAGGTCTCTGGAATAAAACTGGTTTTTCCGATTTAAACAATTTCCATAAAGCTGTAAAAAGACACATTATGTCCAAAGCGCATTTGCAGGCCGTCATAAAAGTCTTCGGCAAAACCAGAATTGAATACGCCCTTAATAAACAGTTGGAAATTAGTCACCGCCATCACAATGAACTAGTCGATAAAAATAGACAAATATTACGAAGACTTATCGAGGTTGTTTGTTTTCTCGGACAGCACGAATTGGAATTTAGAGGTCATGACGAAACAAGGGTTTCTTCAGATAGAGAAAGTTTTCAAGATTTACTTAGTTTAATGGCCAAATGTGATGATTGCTTAAAGAGTTATTTAGAGCAGTCTAGCGTTTTTCGCGGAACTTCGAATCGAATCCAGAGTGATTTAATTTCCGCTGTTGCAACCATTATTCTAAAAAGAATTAAGCAGGAGATTGGCGAGGCGCGGTTCATTGCTATTGTTCTGGACGAAACAACTGATATCACTAATTTAAGCCAATTATCTATAGTAATAGGGTACGTTAAAGCAGACGGAAGTATTCAAGAGCGATTTTTAGGTTTTAAGAATGTGTCCGAAAATCGTACAGCAAATGCATTATATACCGTACTTTATAACGTTACTAAAGAAATTAATAAAAAGAAAAAATTAGTTGCTCAAAGCTGTGATGGAGTTGCAGTGATGGCAGGACAATTAGGGGGTCTGCAAGCTAAAGTTCGAGAAACTTTCCCAAGTGCTGTGTTTGTCCACTGTTTTATTAAATTTAGTTTTATCCCAGTCCATCAATCACATTAAAGAGTGTAAAGTATTTTTCGTTACTTTAAGTGGCATGGCTGGTTTTTTTTCCAAGTCATCAAAACATACACAAGCTTTGGACTCCATTGTCCACAAACGATTACCCAAATTAGCTCCTACTGGGTGGAACTATAATGGAAGACTTGTGTTAACAGTATCTAAAAATCGTGAATCACTGATTGAACTATTTGAGAATATAATAGAAAATAATGAAACGTGGGACTCAAAAAAGAGATGACTTTTTACATATTTTGGTGACGCTAAATGTAGAGTCACAAGCCAAGCGTCTTCGAACAGACAAGGTGGGAGATGTTGAAACATCATACAGACGCCTCTTTTATGAAATAATCGATAAAATTCATCAACAAATAAACTATAGATTTAACGGTTTAAATGATTTTAAATTACTCGAGCTCTGCAATTTTGATGGATTTAAAGGAAAAACTTTTCTAGAAGATGCGTTTAAATCTCTTCTTTTTCATTATGGGGCCAGTTCTTCGACCGAGTGTTACTGCGATCTGAACTAAAAGTGATTTACGAAACCGATGACATTAGTGCAAAGAATAACGCTAAGTAACTAATGCAATTTTTAAAAGACAAGGAGCTGGAAGATGCCTACACCGAATTATCGAAATTGTGTGAATTAGTATTGACAATACCTGCCACAAGTTCATCAGCAGAACGCTATTTTTTAACACTTAAACGTATAAAAATTTCGTGAGAAATTCAACGGGGCAGGAGAGACTTTCGCATACATGGCTGTTGTCTATTGAAAATAAACTTCTCCAAAATATGTCGAAGAATCGACGTTTTTATGATGACGTCATTGACGAATTTGTAAAAAATGATCGAAGAATCGAATTACATTACAAATAGGTAAGTTTCTAAAAATTGCTTCCCTTTCTTAAAATTTCACCGCACGCCATTGATAAAAAGTCTATAAGTTTAATTTCTGCTATATTACATTTAACTATGACAATCTGTTCGACACACAGTGTTTTCTTCGGATGAAATTTACAGTTTTTGGTAGCCGACTAGCTGGTTTTAATTATTAGGTATAATTATTAGCTTTTATTTTCAAACTCATCTTTCTAAATTTGTTTCTATATTAAAATAATTTATCATTTTTTATCATGAAATCAAGTTTCTGTTAATTAATGTTAATGGGCTCTGTAATATTTATGCATTTTCGATCTACAAATGGCCCCTTTTTGAGCCATCTCGTTTATATTGTAAAGACAGATTCCTGCCGTCTAAACAAGAAAACTCCATAGAGCGCAAAAGTGGGCCAGCCCGAGGCAAATGGAAGTAGTTGTCAAAAATCGCGAACTGAAATCGTTGTGCCATATTGCTGATCCATCAAAGAAAAGAACGATAACGAGTTCTCTTGGAGAATTTTAGTTTTTCTTTTTTTATTTTGTAGCTGGAGTAGTAATTCTAAGTAATAAGTCTAATTTAGAAAAATAGAATTAATTATATTTTTTAAGACTATTTTTGCTTGTAAATAGAAGAAACTAAATTTTAAAATCACAGAAGTATTTTTTTTCTTTACTAAAATGGACACTATAGTTGACCCTTATTAACTTAAATATTTTAAATGAAGAAAAATTATGTATTCCTTTATATAAAATGCAGAGGAAGTTATTAAAATTTAATACAAATTCTTCAAAATAATTTTTGTCAACTAGCTGTTTAGCCTTTTCGACAAAAGCATATAAAATGCCATCGTTTTAGCGGTAACCTATACAAAAAGTCTCTAGATTTGTAATTTTTTAAAAAGTGATTTCCATCATAGTGATGCTGCCAGACGAGACAAAATTTTTACTCTCGTCTCGCCTCGGGTATCGAGATTAAATGATGTGGTATCGAGGCGAGACGATATTTATAATTTCTATAGCTTTGAATAGCTAAATATGTTCTGATACACAGTTTTAGCGACTTCTAAACTCATTTTTTCTTAACAATAATAAAAAATTAGTTGAGATTTATTTAAATTTAGTGTCACAAAATACTATGATTGTATTTTTGAAGCTTTGTTCATTGTTATTGTTCAATTTTCTTGCTACAATGATAAATATTTTTTTTACTTGGTTGTTTTTTTTTATTTAAACTTACAGATTGTACTTTTTGGCCGTCTTATAATGTTAGTCGTTTATAATTTAGGATATTGGATAATATATATTGCAATGTTTTAAAGACAGTTGCCACTCCGCACAATGTAGTCACATAGATTTATTTGAAATATTTATTTAGGTGCAATTACTTATTTTTATTAGGTGAACCTACTTTTCTTCTTTTTGTCTTGTTGCTTCCTTTGCTTGATTGCTTTTTTCAATTTTTTTATGTTTTCTATAGCACATCTAAATGTAAGGTCACTAACAAATAATTTGAACAACTTTAGAGATTACGTAGAATTGAATCAATATGATGTTGTTGGTATATCTGAAAGCTGGTTGAATAACACAATAAATAAAGATTTTTTACGCATTGCTGGTTATGATTCGATTAGGCAGGACCGCCTTACAAGGGGTGGCGGCATCGCAATTTACATAAAAAGTAACATACAATTTCGTGTATTATTGCAAGAAACTAAAGAATTTTCGGAACATATCTGGATCTAAATTAGGATTTCTGGAAAGAATATTACCCTAGGTAATATTTACAAACCTCCAAAATCTGATTTTTTACAATTTTTAAATTACTTTGAAGACTGCCTTACTGACTTTTTTCCAGATTGTACTCAATTATTTTGTCTTGGGGCCTTTAATGTTAATATGATACTGACTCTACAAATATTTCCACCCTTGCCCACCTGGCTGAATCTTTTGGTCTTAAACAGATGGTGAATGTTCCGACCAGAATTACCCGTTCGAGCCAATCCCTTATTGATTTGATTTTTTCTAGTTCGGAAGATATTTTGAGTACGGATATTTGTGATATTCACTCGGATCATATGCTAATATCATGTAAAATTGACTTTAATTCAAACAATACACAATTCTCTTCGTTTACCTACCGTGCACTACATAATATAGATTTTAGGTCTTTTCAGCAAGACCTTTAGGCTGTTCCTTGGTCACACATTTATTATCTTAATGACATAAATGAAAACATGCCCCGCTAAACACTGTTAATGGCAAAAAAATCAAATTGCCCGGGGATCGCGGATAATATAAGGTTAATGCAAAGATAAAGGAATGCGGCTTTAAATCGTTTTGGGAAAACTAAGCTACCCGAACATTGTAACTATTACACAGCTGCGAAATTTAACAACAAATGCAAAAAGGGCAGAGAAAAAGGTTTACCTTAAGCAACAGAGATAAAACAGGCTAATTTGCCCCAGATTCTCAATAATTGTGATGTAATTAATAAATATTTTATTGATTCGAGCGTTAGTGATTTTTTGCCAGACGATGAGTTAATTAAATTTTATAAAAATAATAAAATTGTTACGAATTCATTTGATTTTTCCCAGTGACATCGAAATTTTGGATATTTTAAAAAATATTAAATCAAAAGCTTTCGGTTTAGATGCAAATAACATTAATCTGATATTAAGATGTAGCCCATTTTTAGTTGCCTTTATTAGGAATATTATAAATGTATGTACATATAAAAGAATCCTACTTTCCACTCGAATGGAAAAAGGTCAAAGTGATTCCACTCCCTAAGAGGGACAATCCAACCGAACTTGGACACTTGCGGTCGGTGTCAATTTTGCCTACTCTTTCGAAGGCTTTGGAAAAATGTATGAAAAACCAAATTCAATCTTTTTTAAGTAAAAACGACGTACTTCCCGACAAACAGTCAAGATTTCGTGAGGATTATAGCTGCATCACTGCTTTGACTGAAGTGACAGATGACATATTTAGGGAACTGGATAATGGTAGGGCTACGGTTTTGGTCACACTGGATTTCAGTAGATCCTTTGACATGTTACACTATGGTATCCTTGTAGCTGTGCTGAGTTATTGTGGTTTTTCGCAGGGCGCTTTAAAGCTTGTAGAATTAATGTTCCCCAGGGTAGCATTCTGGGACCCCTATTGTTTTCAATCTTCACGTCTAACTTCTATAAAGAGCTACAATATTGCAAATATCACCTTTACGCTGATAATACTCAACTTTATTTTTCATTTAGTCCTTCGTCACTTCACCTTGCAAGTAACGTCATTAACCGTGATCTACAGGCAATATATGAAGTTTCAAAAAGACACACTTTGCAGTTAAATGCTACAAAATCCATGGCTTTGCTCTTTGCTAGCGATACCACAAGCCAAACTATTCTAAATAACCTTAATATATCAGTAAACTGAAAGATCTGCTAGAAATTTGGGACTTATGGATGGTAAGCTAAGATTCAGGGATCACATAACCTCAAAATTGAAAATAGCGTATGGTACTTTAAAAATACTCTTTTCGCACAGACATTTTTTAAATCAAGTTACAAAAAAAAATGCTCTGTGACTCTTTAATCCTTTCATTGCTTAACTTTTGCGATTCTGTGTATGGTCCTTGTTTGGACAGCATGGACCAGAGAAGAATTCAAAAACTGCAGAACTTATGTTTGCGTTTTATTTTTGGTATCCGCATGAGACAAGGTGTTACTCACAAATTAAAAGAAATTAACTGGCTTAATATGCAGAATCGCCGAATTGTGCATTATTTGTGTTTTGCTTATAAAATTCTAAAATATAATTCCCCCACATATTTGCTTCGAAGGCTAACATTTCGAACAGCTATTCATAGACTAAATATTCGACGCACCTCTATATTGACTATTCCTAAAATTTATAACTTCTATGAAAGTTTTCTTACTTTTAAAAATAGAATAAAAAATGAGTTTCTTGCCTGAGTATTATCACGCCAATGCAGCATTGATAATTTTCTTCTTTTATTGACTATTTACATCTTGATCATGCATTTTATGTGTGTTTCCCTCTCTCTCTCTGTCTATTTATTATCTTTTTACTTCTCTTTTCTTTGCCTTCGTTTCGTCTATTCATTCCTAATGATTATCTTTTTCTTTAGCTTACCTTACATTGTTTTACTTGAATATATTATTTTTATTGAAAATTACTTTTTTTTCATATTTACCTTGTTTTCTGTTTGGTATATTAATTAAGTTGTTTAGTTGTAGGAGGGCCTCAACAGCTTCCGAACCTAGGTTTGGAAAGCTGACAATAAGGCCTTTTAATCTCTAAATTAAAATTATAAAAATGTAAGAGATTTTGCATCACACATTTATAGTATTTGAGACTAATAAACGTCTTATTATTATTATTAATATAATCTCTTCTCATCTCGACTTTCAGTAAAAGAAATCATCAGCTTATAGCTACAGTTGCATATTTTTTCCATTTCCATTAAAAAATAGTATTGCATCACCAAATTCTTCGGATTTGCATTACAAAAATTTTTAGTTTAGGATTGTTTCTAATATACCAGTGATTTTTAAGGAAATGACATGTGTTTCTTATATTTAATGATGATTTTAAATTTAAATAATGGTTTTGCGCCTATAAATGATTTTTAGTATTCAAAATATTAATAATAAGCATAATAACAACTACATCGTGTATATAGTGTTGGTTGGTAAAAGATAGAAAAAATGTTAAATACACAAATTTTGTAGTTTTATCTAAGCGGCCAGGACTTGCTAAATAAAAACAAACAAATGACTATTGGAAAGTAAAATAATGAGCATGGATTTTATTATTTTTAATGTAAATTCCAGTACTTTATTGTTTTTTTAAATTGGTATTTTCTTGTTAGTCATAAATTTACTAGTTTTGACCGCTTTATCTCTGAAGGTAAGCAAGAAAATTGACAAAAACCCTGCTATAAGGAGCAATATATTCCTATAGGCTTCAAATTTGTGTGTTTTGTCCCTTAACACATTTTATCGGTTGTTTTTAAAGATAAAGATATTAAACTTGGCATATTTATAATTAGCAAGAAAAAATTCATTTAGTTTTTTTTCTATTTTTTTAAAATACAGAAACCCTTTACAGACGCACGACGAATGATTGTAATCATCATGTAATTTTTCGCTTATTATTTTTTCTGTTTGTAGGATGGTCCCAAAAGAACATAAAAACAATGATAAATATTTTTTAACGGAACTGCTTAAATATTATTGATTTTTGAAATATCTGCAAATCTCTATGATCATTTCGAATTGGGGAAATTTAAAAATCAAATAATGCTCCCCAAATATTAATAATTTTTCAAAGTTCCTTTTTGACGCCCACTCTACACAATTAATAATCTAAAGTCTCCTTGACAAATCATACAAGCATTTTTTTTATAATTGTTCTCGGTTGAGACACAAAGTGGAAGTCTCTACAAATTGAATATCTATCTTGTTTTAGATATGACGGTTTGTAATCTTATGTTTAAAAATACTCTACCTTTATTGTCTTAAAAGGGATTTATTGTCTAATTAAAATTTAGAAAAAAAAATATTTAAAGCAACTTTTAGAAATTTAGGTACTTACCTATTTTAAATATACTAAAACATATTTCGAAATTTTGGGAATATTTGCCAAACTTGTTTTTATTAATTAGCCCTATAATTTATGTAACAAGTAAATTAAGAAGTACTTCTCAAGACTGGAAATTTTTATTTTATTCGTCAAACAAATATGATGTTTAAATTTTAAATGGAGAGGATCTATTTTTTTTACCAGGGATAGTAATAATGCATTAAAATATTTCTAAAAATTTTACAATTATTAACACTAACTTGTCTCAGAAACTAAAACTAGAAAAAAAATCGGTAAATTTCCTTTCGATATGAATGTTATAGGATATTAGAAATAGTAAAATATGCCCGATTTAGTTCCACACATAGTCGTTTAGTAACTAGTTTGCTAGAATAATAAGGTTTTTAAAAATTTATTTCTTAGTTATTTAGCAGAACTATAAAAAGATAAAGTTTTCAATTCTTTTTACCATTATGCTAACCGTATTTATATAAAATATACATTCAAGCTTTCCATTTGTGACGTCTAAGGTATTTTTTTTAAACTGCCCTAAAATCTGGAGAACATGTGACGAAACTGAGTTAACTAAAAGTCTTCTATATTGCTGTAATATATGCAGCAACAAAGCAAACCGAATATTTGTTAAAGCTTAGCCACATCCGATATATACCTAAAATAATTTCACAAAGAAAAATATGAACACTATATATAATAAATATAACAAATAACAAATATGCACCAACTACAGATGCCTAAAATATAAAAACAAACATTCTATCTTTGAGATTTTTCTGTATAAAATATTTTCTTATAAATACAGGCATTTTTAATACATCCAAATATTATATCCCCAACGTCGCTGCGTAAATACTGGCTTGTTGTACAAATACTCTCCAGGCGTGTCGTCGCGGTAAAAAACTTTGCACAATAAAGCTAACTTGTTTTTAGGGGCCTGTTTGAGCGTATAATCTGAGAACGTTCTGAAATACAATAGTTTTATATATCTCAAGATAACAATAATTTAGTGCAAAGACAATGACTTATTGGGTTATTCAAATCCTATAAACTAAAGTTTATTTCAATTTTTTTAAGTTTATAATTTATTTATTATTATTATTATTATTTTTTTAATTATTTATTTTTGATTATTATTTACGCATCCTATAAAAAATAAATTATGTCTATTTCTTTGCATATACATTTAAGTAGATTTTCTGTATTAGAATGCATTTTCAAGGAACTAATATTGAGTGAGGTGCGAAAATAATGTTATGAAGGCGCACGCTTGGTAGATACACATTCCAGAATGTTAATATTTATGGCTAAAATATCTTTTTCAGTGTACATATTTATCTAACTTTTATAACGAAAACAGATTAGTACAATCTAAGTCGAAACGAGACGAGATTAGCTAGGTCTCGCCTCCCAGCATCATTAATCATAGTAGGTATAGTTCAAATAATAATAATAATAATAATAATAATTAAAATACATATATACCTAGCACAATATGAACAGGCTTTAATATAAAATACTAAGTAATTTTCTTTGTATTTTAATCTTTATATTTATTTAATATGTATATTTATTTGAAATACAACTGTCGAACTAAAAGTTTTAATTACCATACCAACTAGCTGTTTAAAATGCAAGCTCCAGTGAAGCGGTAAATCCCAAACTCTGGTAGATGTGAACAAGGAGTATACTCGTACAAGTATTATATAAGTAGATATTAGGGTGCAGCGATTTTTTTTTCTGAAATCTAAGTACCCTATATATCCAAAGGGTATCTTTTAATGTTATTATAATTCGTACAAAATTTAAAAATTCTGTTACTTTATCTTCATTATTCACTACGAACTATTACGCAATATTACGCATAACTGTTCAAAGTTTAGTACATTTTATTCTTGCTTGTTAATACAATTGAAAAATCATCTGCGGCAACCCTGGTGCTGATATCAGTCAGTGATATCTTACGATTTATGAGATGAGATATCATAATTTCATACCTCATCCACGATCCTACGATAAGTATATTATATCTCACGATTTTTATGGTTTTAGGAAATATTATTTTAAATTATAATATTTTATTTAATTTTCCTTAAAATATATCAATAAATAATAATAAACAACCAAACTAAAGTAATATAAATTATAAATTAAGTTTCGAACAGTCTACTATTCCAATCAGCCGCATTTTGCAATGCAGTCATCCAATCATGGGAGGAGTTATGACATCAGATCTGGTTGGGCTAAAGCCCGATCCTTAAATGTAAAGACACACATATATATATATATATATATATATATATATATATATATATATATATATATATATATATATATATACAGAAATATAGATATATAGATATATATATATATATATATATATATATATATATATATATATATATATATATATACAGGGTGTTTCAGTTTTTTGTTGCATAACTTTAACAGTTGATAGAACTTTTCAAATTAGTGCAAAAAGTTCATATAAACATAGGTCGTGAAGCGCTTAGTTATCAAGATACAGGGTGTTAAAGTTTGCATTAAATTTTTCCTTTTTTTCCATTATATCTAAACGGTTGGACATAATGGCACAAAATTGGGTATTTGGGGGTTTTTGGGTGCGGAGAATTTAAATTCGATGTTAGTTTTCATATTGCTGCTAGAGGGCGCCACCGGCTTATCAGCACACTAACGTTATTGAACAGAACTTTTTTACCACTCGGTATATGGCTTCAGTGATTAAACTTTCTAATTCCTCCATCTCTTCTTAATAAAAAAAGTATACTTTGTTTAAGTCTCTAGGAGTGACCGTTTTCCAGAAAATCGCACTTGAAAGTTAAAGTTACCCTGCCATTTTTTAGTCTTAGACTGCCTAGCAGAACCGTGTTAATAATAACAAAAATAGTGGGCCATGAAACCTGTTGCTATGAAACCGAAAACAAAAGTAAACTTTTGAGTAAACTTCATTCATATTTGTGTATTTTATTTGCAGAAATTTCAGTTTGCCTATTTTCTTTCTCGTTTTTTGTCTACTTTAGTACTTTACTTAGTAAAATGCCTTTCGTATTTTCTAATCAAGAGTTGGCGGATATTCATTTTATTTATGGGTTTGCAAATGGTAATTCTGCCGAAGCAGCCCACGAATACAGGCGCAGATTTCCAAATAGAAGACATCCGAATCGTTCGGTTTTCGTAAGAATTCATCGGCAAATAGTTGAACAGGGTCTAGGCAACGTTCGAGAAAATGGTATTAACGTTCGGCCACCTAGAAACTTTGAAAGACAAATTTTGGGTATGTTTGATCGAGATCCAACCACAAGTGTAAGAAGAGTTTCCATTGAATTAGGAATTTCAACCAGCTATGTTTACAGAGTTCTTAAACGTGATCGGAGGCATCCTTATCATTTGCAACCGATTCAAGGATTACTACCCGGAGATGAAGAAAGAAGAATGTTATTTTGTCAGAGAATTCTTAATCTAATTGCAAATAATAGATACTTTTTAAGAAATGTCTTATGGACCGATGAATCCTGTTTTACTCGTCGTGGAATTGTAAATTTTCATAACCAGCACGTTTGGGCACATGAAAATCCACATGCCGTTAGGCCAAGAAACTTTCAATACGAGTTTAGTGTAAACGTCTGGATAGGCATTTACAACAATAATCTTTTTGGACCTTACTTTTTGCCTCAGCGGGTAAATGCAGCGGTTTTTTTGGAATTTTTAGAAACGGAACATGGGAATATGTGGGAAGACATTCCATTGAATTTAAGAAGAAGAGCTTGGTTCCAACTTGATGGATGTCCAGCACACTATGGGAGGCTGGTGAGAAACTGGCTAGATAATCATTATCCACAAAGATGGATTGGTCGTGGAGCACCAGTTCAGTGGCCTCCACGATCTCCAGATTTAAACCCTTTGGACTTTTTTCTATGGGGATTTTTAAAGGAAAAAGTATATGAAACTCCCGTTCAAACAAGAGACGAACTTTTGAATAGAATTAGGGATGCCTGTGGTCAGGTGAGACCATTCCTAAATAACATTTCACGCTCAGTTTTTCGGCGATGTGAACTATGTATTGAACAAAATGGTTCACATTTTGAACATCTTCTTTAAATTTTTTAAAATTCATTTTGTTTTCAATGGCTATTACATGTATTAGTTTCCTATGTTTTAATTAAAGTTTCGATTTTTTATATAAATTTTTTTTTATTTTGGGTTTACGTTTTTTTTTTAGGTCAAAGGAAATAGAAAAAGTGTGTCAGCCACATTTTTTAAATTATAAATTTTGGCTATGTGATAAAATAGATTACACCATACCATTATTCCAAAAACCTATATTACATTGAAAAAAAAGCAAATCTCAAAAAAGGCCAACTTTAATGGGTCATGGAAAGAGTACATTTTTTCTACCGCAAAAGATACGTTAAAAATGTTTTAAATATTTAAAAAGCATCTATTTTTAAAATTAAAAACTTTAGAGCTCTGTGTTTTTAAAAGTATTTTAGAAAAAAAAACGTATGTATAAAAATTATAAAAATTTTAATCAAAAACGTTAAATTTTTTAACAATAAAAAGTTCTCCCGGAAGCTGTTTATTTTTCAGTTTTTATCGCAAAAAACTTAATAAATTTACGCAATAAATATTAAAGATAATTTTAAAAAATAAAAATACGGCAAAACTTTATATTCAGAAAAAAAAATGTTTGAAAAGTCCTTTAATTTGTTGATTAACTCATTTAACAAAGATCATAATAATTCATAGTATTTGAACTTTCAAGTGCGATTTTCTGGAAAACGGTCACTCCTAGAGACTTAAACAAGGTATACCTTTTTTATTAAGAAGAGATGGGGGAATTGGAAAGTTTAATCACTGAAGCCATATACCGAGTGGTAAAAAAGTTCTGTTCAATAACGTTAGTGTGCTGATAAGCCGGTGGCGCCCTCTAGCAGCAATATGAAAACTAACATCGAATTTAAATTCTCCGCACCGAAAAACCCCCAAATACCCAATTTTGTGCCATTATGTCCAACCGTTTAGATATAATGGAAAAAAAGGAAAAATTTAATGCAAACTTTAACACCCTGTATCTTGATAACTAAGCGCTTCACGACCTATGTTTATCAGAACTTTTTGCACTATATATATATAAAAGTATATATATATATATGTTACAGTTATATGAAACATATATATATATATATATATATATATATATATATATATATATATATATATATATATATATATATATATATATATATATATATATATATATATATATATATATATAACATCTATGCAACCCGGTATACGTTAACCAACTGTCAATTCCGCTAATTTTAACGTATCTTATGTGTGAATATCCCTATAATCCCTATAACCAAATTTCACGATTGCTCACGATTTTTTTTCTCGGATCCACTCGCTACAACATATTAACTTGTTTGTAGCAAAATCATTGAAATAAATATACCAAAAATGCGTCATGACGTTGACTTTCCAATTTTTGGAGCATCAGTTGAATTCAAAGAAAATGTATTTCCAACGTATTGTAATGTGACGAAATACTATTTATTCATTTCGAATTGTTTTGAGAAAGAAGTTAATGGTCAAGATCCAAGCTAAAGTGACATTAAAAATTATATGGCTGAATGTTTCAGTCTCCGTACCTTCCGAACAGCAAATTTTGCATATTTTGATTACAGAGTTTCATAAAAAGTATAGATTTTTGAAGAAAAATATCAGATCTCAGCGTGATAAACACTGCCTGTTGATTGATATAGACTTATTTAAAAATGTAGCCGAAGAAAAGCTTCTTAATATATCAGCTTGCAGATGTAAAGACTGCAAGAATAAAGTTCCAGAACTTCAATATTATTTGATCGATCAAAGAACTTTACGTAACATGATAACCGGTTGCCTGTTGTGTTGATGTCCAAACTACTCTCCAAATAGAGAAATGTAACCAGATAAGGGAAAAAGCAGAGGAAAGCATAGAAAAATATTAGAAGGCTACAAAGGCCAATGAATGCAATTCTAAAAGACATAAAGGTAATGCAGACCATATTTTCAGTGCGAACGAAATCCCGCGAAGTAATACGAACCTTTAGAAGGGTTCCACTACGGAACATCCTTCAATTTTTGCCACAGTACCTAGACCAACACCTAGAATGAAGCTTTCAAATCTTGCAGAAAAGGGAGATAGAACGGAAGTTTCCGACAGAACCGTTTCAATTTCAGTAAATGCAGCACTGAAAAGTAATTGACAAGAGCAAAATAAGAAGTAAACCCATAAAACGCCGTAGTGAACCTAAAATTAAACCGGAAGAGGAAATTCTGGTGAAAGGCATTTACTTTGATTGACGAAGACATCTTAAAGAGAAAATTGAATCTAAATATTATCATCAGGCGGAAATGCAAACAGTATTAAAACAAGTATTTTACTGGTGATAGCTTATTCAAAATTTAGGCCGTTAGATGTGACGGGACTTTGGTAAAGTGCGGGACACGAAAGAAAACCGGGCGGAGTTAATCGGTTTAGAAAGGCCGGCCAAGAAATCTCTTTAAACCAGTGGTATCCCATCGATCTTTAAATAATATGGCGTTCCTTTTTGACTATACGCACTTCAGATAATTAAAAAAATGTAACTATGCTTAATGAACCTTTATCTATATTTGTCTGCTTTCTTTCGTGTACGGAACTTCTATATCTCTTTTATGTTGCAAAAACGGCGATCTTTTGATTTTTAAAACGATTTAATTTTGATTTTTCTTGATCGATTTACCTATAAATATATTTTTTCTTGAGTTCTGTCATTAACGGTTCCTGGGCTACTGCCTACGTCCACTATTATTGGACCATAATACCACCATTATAGTGATACACGATTTACAAGTCCAGATTTTACAAGAGCAGCCAGCATCAGATGCAGTGAACGAGATTTATTAAAATTTTAATTTATGCAGTTCGACTTTGGGCTATTCGGGTATGCCAAAAGTGGCCGTCTGTCTCCGTTTGTCATATTACTTTATACAGGCGCCGTTACTACGAAGTACTATACAGGGCGTTTCCTAATTGCGTGCTGATGTTGAAGGGGGTGTTTTTATGTGCTAAACGTCTTAACTTTTGAGATAGAGGATGGCAAAGTTTAAAAAGAAAACATTTTTTTCATCCCAATTCTGATGCTATTGTAGATAACTGCATAAAATTTGATACACGTCTGCTCTGCATTAAGGAGCATACGGATTTACCCAGGATAATTACACATGCACGCCACTGGTAGAAACTTAAAAAATTGATTGTTAATAAAAAATGCCCTTTTATGCATAAAAGACTTGTATCAAATTCCACACAGTTATTTATCTATAATAGCATCAGAATTAGGATTAAAAAAAATGTTTTCTTAAAACCCTGTAGCTTCAAAGATAAGACTTTTATGTTCATATTAAATTTTTTTCTTAAAAAGGTTCAAGAATCACCCCTCTTTAACATTAGCACGCAATTAGGAAACGCCCTGTATAGTACTTCACAATGACGCCCCCTGTACAAAGTAATATGACAGACGGAGACAAACGGTCACTTTTGGTATACCCGAATAGGCCAAAGTAGAACTGCATTATTTAGAATTTTGATAAATCTTGTTCACTGGAATCAGTGCTGGCTGCCCTACTATAACTATATTGATGTGTTAATTTTGGAAAAATACGAGTTCTGTAGTTTTTCAAATATTAATTGCAATATTAGACATTTTTTGACACCCAAGACTGTATTAAACCGAAAATTAATTATTTTGAAGCAGTTTATTGACAGCTACTTTATGAACAATTTTACAAAATATATGAAAAAAACTAAGCCATTTTTGAGGTTGACGGCTGTGATTCTAATGGTTCGATTCCTTCTAAATCGTTGTCTTCCTCTGAAAATGATGAGGTTTCGTCGTCACTACTTGAAGATATCAATGTGATAACTAAATCATCAATAACCGTTTCAATTTTGCCATCTACTTGCTAGTATTTATCTTCAATAGAACGAACATGTTTAACATACCATTTCCAATTTTCAGCCGATATTGAGTCAATCGCTTCTAATGTTATTTTATTTAAATCTTTAATTGAAAGTTCACCAGTATTGCGCTCTCGAATATATTTTTTTACTCCTGCCCATGCAAGTTCAATAGGGTTGAGGTCGCCCATGTATGGAGGCAGCCTTAAAGGTGTATGACCGAGGTTACGTAAAAGACCGTCAATTTTATACTTTTTTTCTCTAGGCTTGTTGGCTGATATTACTTCATATAATTATATTTTATCCATGTTGGATCACATACAAGATTGTTCAATTTAAGCCACGATATCATATGAGCTTTTGTAGAGTATTTAGTAGGCACTTTATCTTCTACGTGAGAATGATAAGACGCATTATCCATTACCACGACTGATTTGAGAGGAATGTAGAAGCTCCTCGAACGACCAATTTTCAAAATTATCTCTATTCATCTGTCAATGATAACTGACAGATGAATGTTGACAGTTGTTAGTCCCGAGCGAAAAACTAAAACAGCACCTGGAACAAATCCGGCTTCTGAACTAGCATGAACTATAATAAAGCGACTACTAGAGCGGATTGCCTGAACAACACCTGTAACACTTTCACTTTGCCAGCATTTGTTTACTGTCATATCATTATCTACCCAGGT